>NDGM010737524.1:0-11543 GCA_002564305.1 Octomys mimax
AAGTACATTAAAAAATGTTCAATGTGGTTGGCCATTCAAGAAATGCAAAGTAAAACAACAATGCCTCTGTTTCTTTACAAGGAGAGTCCCAGTCTTCTCATCTGCCTTGGGTGGCATTTGCTGGCTTCCACCACGAACCTTAACCTTCTAGTGCAGGCTCCTCAGCCTTCCATCACAGGTCCTTTGGTCTCATGATATGGACTCCCCAGGGACACTACTGTGATCTCTAGGTCTCTGACGAGATCCTTCGAATCTCCAGCAAGCAGTCAGCCCTTTTGCCCCTTTCCACACCTGACTTTATAGATAGCAATTGTAAGCCAATCTCCTGAATCTTATATTTGTGTATCTTGCATTCAATCTGTTTCTCCGCTAAGCAGTCACTGATACCTTAGGTTATTAATGTTTTAACATATATGTTGATCGCATACTATAAGCCAATATTTTATTTTTAACTTTCCAAATATTTTCAGAATTACAGCGCATAATATCACACTACATGTCATACATCTCTCAAGTGTTAATTGGGATAAGCAAAAACATTTTTAGTGTGGATTACTTTAAGCATTTCACACAACCGTCAGTACTATCTACATATCGGATATAGAAACCATGGCAACTTTAGGTCTCATTATATTAGAGAGTTAACTTCAGGAATCATTTAAATTATTTTGAGAATTTCACCTTAAAATTCTTTTTTTTTTCAATATCACTTTTATCACGAAAACTGTATTTTCTAAAGTTCTATTAAAGGGAATATCAATAAAAACTATATAATTAACAAGAAGATCAAGGAAGAGATTATAGGAGATTATGTGGAAGCGACAACATGGCTACCTGTGTTCTAGAGAGCAAAGAATGTCCTGTAGCTTCTTCACTGAAGAAGTGGAAAACACACAAGACAAAGATGTAGTGTCAGCCCAAGGTCAGAGGTTTGGAAGCCTCACTGGAGTGTAGTTGGCCTGGGTTTGCATCGAAAGGCTAAAGAACTAGAAACTGGTGTTCAAAGGCAACAATAGACAAGATTCACCAATCAGGCAGAATGGAGCTCTTCAAAAATGCTCAACTTTCTTCTTTCTTCTTTTTCATTTTTTCCAATACAGGATGTAGGTTTATTTGTTGTACTCTTACAACGTGGGTGGTTTGCCACCATGAGGATGGTGGTTGAGTGGCCAATCACTTCTGCAAACACCCCACAAATGAGCTCAAACTGTGCTTTCCTAATCTGCATGGTATTTCTTAGTTGAGTCAAGTTCACACATAATGAGTAATAGTCAAAACCAATGTGCCACAGACAAGGATTCTCCAATCCTGAAATTTAGTAGAGTTGACTCTAGTGGACTTCAAAATTGCTTGGGACACAGGGATCTTTTTATTTTGCAGATGCTATTATTGTTAACTCTACATTTCTTTCTTTCCTTTTAATTTTATTTTTTTTCAAAAGACATTTATTTATTTATTTGGTACAAGGTCTAACTACGCAGCTTGAACTTGTACTGATCCTCCTGTCTCAGCCTCTTCAGTGCTAGTATAACAGGTGTGCTCCACCACACTCCGTTTGGGGGACCGGCACCACATATGGTATCAGGGATCAATCCTGGCTCCTTGCACATGCCAGCCAGGTGCTTAGACTGCTGAGCTATCTCTCCAGAACTTCTTTTTTTTGGTTTTCTAATGACTATGTATTTGTCCTAAATTCTTATTTTGGGATTTCAGAGCTTATTTCACTACTGTCATAAGTAAGATATTTTGGGAAAAATGGGGATAAATTTTGGTGCTGGATGCATTGTACCCAAACCTTAGACTTAGCAAATTCAGATATAATAGTTAACATTTGGGTTTTTTAAATGATGACCTTTAGGTACACTCTGAGTTAATGCTGCAATTTATTGAGAGTTGTAACGATCTTGGTATAGGGTGGATATATTTGGCATGAGAGAAAAAAACATCATCTTTTGGGGGCAAGAGGACAGTGATGCAGGCAGAATTACGGATGCTGCTCCTTGTCCATCTCTTAATTCACACACTCTGTGAACATGATAATTTACATGGATAAAGGTGCTTCAAATATGACACGATTAGGATGAGAATGTTATTCTGGATTATACTTATGGACATATTCTGATTATATAAATCCTCAAATTTAAGAGTGTAGAATAAGAGTAAATCAGAGAAATTAGTGCTAAAACTTTTAGACTTCCCATTAAAGTCTTTGTTGATTAAAGATGACCATAAACCAAGAACTATAGAGCCCTCTAGAAACTTAAAATGATCATCACATTGCAGTGAGTAAGAAAACAGGGCTGTTTCCTCCAACTAGAAAACACTAAGAGAAGCAAGAAAGGTGTCTCAGAGCCTCTCAGAAGGCACAGCACTCAGTCGCAAGTAATTACACTCCTTCTCATGTTAACCATAAAATAAGAAATTTTAAGCTACAGAACTTGAGATAATTTATTAATTATTAATAAGAAATCAATACACAATGAAAAAGTTGAAAAATTATGGACCTACAGAATAAATCTTTTCTCTTCTGGTTATTTCCAATTAGATCACTTAATTCATATGATCATTTATTAAAAAATTACATTTTCCAACATTGCAAAAAATGTACTTTATTCTTCTGAGAAAACCTGGAGAAACTACTTTTCTTGTGTTTCTATCGCGTTTTCTTCATGAGAAAATTCTTATAAGCCTACCAGAAAACATGGCAAAACTACATCACTCAATTCAGTACAC
Organism: Octomys mimax; assembly: GCA_002564305.1. Taxonomy (NCBI): domain Eukaryota; kingdom Metazoa; phylum Chordata; class Mammalia; order Rodentia; family Octodontidae; genus Octomys; species Octomys mimax. Next base: position 2,734 of record NDGM010737524.1, read on the forward strand.
TAGAATTATACTTCTTTTTCTTTCTTTCTTTTTAAAAATGGGAATTAGACATAGGACCTTGTGCTTACCAAGTAGGTGTTTATGCTGCGGAGCTATCTCTTCAGGCCTGGAATCTAAATTTTATTTAAAAATTTACTTTTATAGCCTTTTAGCAGGACATAATGATTGAGCTCTTCTGTGGAATTAGTATGGGTATAAAACATGTATAATCTTTTTAACGCTCTCCCTCCCTCTCCTCCACTCCATTCCCTTCTCTCCATTCTTAGTGCCCTTTGCATTTGCAACATACCTACCCTCCTATTAACTATCACTTATTTTCAACTTTAATCTACCTATAATTTGGGTTTCACACAAGAGAAACCATAAAATACTTAAACTTGAATCTCTGACATGTCACATAATATTACAGTCTCAAAAGACTATAATATTTTTAGACAAAAGACTCAAATGGACCTTTCTCTGTAACAAAGTACTACTCCATTTTAAATGAAATATTAGTATTATGATTACCCACTCCCTCTTGAAGATTTTGGAAGAAATTTTGAGAAATCATCTCAAATCATATTTATTTCTTTTGCATGGCTTCATATGTCTTTGGAAAAGAAAAACAAATTTCTGTTAAACTCAGTTATATAAGCCACCTGCTGCATTAACATGAATAAATTTAGGAAACTTAGGGAAAGTAATATTTGTGGGAAATTTTTAAAGCTTTCAATGTACATTTTGCCTGCCAAATAAAAAATGTGTTTCTATTTAAAGTTTCAGGATATTTAAATTGTTATATTTTCTTCTTCTTTCTGAGACCTGAAAAAATGATGATTTTTTTCTTTTTTTTCATAACTGATTATTGCATGTATTTTAAACTTTAAAATTTTACAGAGATGGTTCTTGGTTCATGTTTTCCTTCCATTATTACCATTATTTACATAAATTTTTGCACACAGAATTATTTTGTATCTATTTTATGATTCTTTTGAAGGTACCACAACCAAGTAAACTTTACATGGGCATCATAAACTAAACATTATGAGAAGGAACACAAAGTTTTATCAGTGAGACTGGACATAATGGTGCATACCTATAGTCTCAGCACTGGGAAGGCTGAAAACAGGAGGATCACTGTGAGACCAAGCTGTGTAATGAGACTCTATACCTAAACATAAAAAGGGTACAAAATTGATATCAGTTAAAACTCCTAAAATTTACATGCTTACTCTTCCTTGAGCATAAATCTAAAATGACATTGACTCATTTAGCCTTTTGCTATCTGATTATATAAATTCAAGTTATTTTCTCGTTACATGAGGTACCAACTGAACACCATTTGTCTGGCAATAATGTGGGAAACATTAATCTTTTTGAAAAAGAATGGGATGGGCTATCTTGGAAAAAGGGTAGTATCATATCTATAATGCTACCAGGTGTTGCTCTAGAAGATGTTATTTATTGTGAAATATAATTGGGTCACTTCCAGGGATGAAATTTAGTTTCCTTATTATCTTAGACACTAGAGCTCATCTCCTGTTTCAAGTGTTGGCTGGATTTGCATGGTAATATCTTCATAATTATAAAAAGCAATGGATCAGCTAATGGGGTTATCAGTACGATTATAGATGCTGCCAAATATTTTTGGCTTGGAACCAACTGCTGTAACTGTGTCCAAATTCTCTTCATATATATCATAATATATAATGAAGAAAGCAATGCCGTTAATGTGTAGAATTATAAGGCATATATAATATAACTATGCAAACAAAACTTTGGTAATTATTAAATAAGAAAAAAAATTTCAAATATAAACAGAAGTGTTGGATATGACTAAAACACATTAAATTAAAGATTGTTCTGTCCACGATTTTTATGAAAATTACTTATTCCATTTACATACAGCTACTTTTTTCTTTTCAAATAAATAATGAAAATATGGGGCCTTGAGATAGTACATCAGACAAGCACCTGCTTTGGCAAGTAAGGGACTAGGCTTCAATCCTCATCCCACATGCTGTGCCAGCCCTGTCCCCAAGGCACACTGACCTGGGAATGGGTCCAAGCGTGGTAGCACACACCTGAAATCCCAGTGCTGGGGAGGCTGCAAACAGGAGGATCACTAGGAATCTGAGCTATGTAGTGAGACTCTGTACCAAATACATAAATTTAAAAAAATGAAAATATGTGAAGATATTTAATCTTAAAATATTTGCTTAAATTTTCCAAAATAACCAGAAAGAATTATTGAATATGACTAAAATAATTATTAAACTAAAGATTGTTTTGTCCATGATTTTTACAAAAATAAAAAATAAAAGTGTAACTTTTCTAAATGTTGTGAAACATGCACACTGGATCAGAGTCACAGGGACTTTCCACTCACAGCCTAAGAGGGAATCATTACCCTTTCCATGGTTGGTGCCTTAAGAACCAATCAAGAATACAAATTTTTAAGTACATAAAATATTTGAGAACACAACTTTCATGAAAAAAGTTAGCAGATCGCTCTTCACTTTGGGCAAACGGGAAAGGAAAAATCTTAGGGGAGTATTGATAATAAGTCAGTTATCTTAATTTTATCTTAGATCATTGGGTTTAATCAAGCCAGCTGCTGAAAGTATGCATTTTTTGTATGCTTCCTGCTGATCTACTGAAGCCTTCTAATATTTTCATATGCCACAACTCAGTTGGATTCCTTGTCTGAAGCTGTAATACTTGATGCAGGAAAAGGCTTTTGAGAAAATAGGATAATGTTATTCACATCCAATCTTTGAACTTTCTTTTCCAAGAGGGAAATATTGATTGTGTCAGCATCCTTCACACTGTATTGCAAGATTCAATGTGGAACAATGATTCGTTGTATAGAGGAACTCAGGACGCGACTGCCCGGCTCCCACCTTATTAGTGCTTTAGCGCTGGATTGCCTCACCGCACTGTGTCGCCATACAAATCATCCAAATTGGTTTCTAACAATGTAAACTGTGTCTGTATGCTGCTGTCATGACACTTTATCCCATTACACCCACAAACCTTATTTAGCGGCTGAAGCTTTTGACCAGATCTCTTGATACAAGGTTAATTGGAAAAATAATAAAAAGAAAAAAAAAAAACAATACAGGACTTCTTCATTCTCTGGTTCAACACAAGAACTTATTGTAGTTTGGTGAGATGACATTTTTTGATGTTAATATAAAGTTAACTATAGAACAAAAAATTAAGGGCACAGAAATCATAGACACTGTTAAAATAGTACTTTTAAGAATTATAAATGTGTGTTGTCATGCATTGTGTAAGTGATCAAAAGAAAATTACACTTTGCATTGAAAATTTTAATGTAATAGCTTTTAGGCAAAGGAGAAATTTAATCAAATCCTCTTTCTATATAAGAAGTAAATGGTCACATATGGTAATGAAATCCCAAATGAATTTTCCTTAATTTTTTTGCACAAAGCATATTTTTTAATTTTTTTAGTTGCATGTGGAGATTTTAAAAATGTGGAAAACTTTTGTTTTCCAAATATGAGCTGCTGCTTGTCAAAGGGCTTTCCTTTGAAGAAGTATATTCATTAATTTTTGAACATACTTTAACTTTTTAGAAATTAAGAGTAATTTAACATAGTATAATAAATTCAAGTGATATATAATAAAATTGCATCACCATGTTACTGTCTCTGGTAACTTATATAACTGAGTTTAACAGAAGTATCTATTTCTTTTTAGAAGATGTATGAAGCCATACAAATGAAATTGACATAATTTATAACTGTTTCTCAGAGTTTATCCAAGATATTCAAGATCTAGTGGGAAATCACAATAGGGAATATGATGGAGATTTAATAGCAAGTCATTTCAGCTACGATTTGTGCTTAATCTCACAAGTAGTTTCAAAAGGGTTTTCACATCTGTCTCATTTGTTCATGAGTCTTGCTTTGCAGGTATGAGTGATACAGACTTCCAAGGTACCACACCCAACCAACCTACAACGTGATGCTCTTCATAGACAAGACATGTATATCTGAGGTAGCAAGCTAATGGTTTTCTTTCATATGTAAAAAATTTACTTAAAATTATAACTTGTTTAATTTTTTCAAACATAATTATTAACTGATTTGTAAGAACATCATATGGAATATTCATGAGGCACAGTGTGATATTTTCATATTTGTACGTACAGTGCTACTTTGGTTCGTGAAGGCTTATGTTGTAAGCAGTTTGGTCCACAAACAAGAGCTCTTGGTGAAAATTTCTTTTTGCTTGCAGACTGCATCAGGCATGATCATGGTCACCTTTCCTACACAAACACAAATGTGACCATCTTTTTCTGAATCATAAAACATTAAGTTTGTGACTGTAGGCACCATGGTTCTATGCAATATTTAAATCATGTTAAACATATATGACACCTCAAATCTTTATCATTTCTTTGTAATGAAACATTAACATTTTTTCTGGATTTTAGATTTTTTTTTTTTGAGGCAAAGTCTGGACATGTAGATCACGCTGGTCTTGAACTCACTCTGTGTCCCAGGCTGGGACACAGAACCTACACTGATTCTCTTGCCTCAGCCTCCTGAGTTCTGGAATGATAGGTGTGGGTCTCAGTGCCTGACTCTTTTAGCTTTTAAACACTTCCCTGTTCACTTCCTTAAATGCATGATGACTAAAACTTGCATATTTTGTCATTAATTTTAAAAGATAAGATAATAGAAGCTTATAAAAACCTTTTTAAAATTTTATTTGGAAAGCTTTCTCTGTATGATATGTCTTAAAACATACAAGGTGCAATAGCTAACACAGCACTATAATCTGGACAGTAGTAACTAGTCATTTTCTGAATTAATTTTGCATTATCTTTCTTGATCCACACATTTTGCACTGTTGTGTTGGCCTTTGTTTTGTGAGTGCTGTAATTTCAACGAAATGTCTATCACACTAAATGGTGATGATGGGCATCCTAGTTGGTGTTTGGTTATCCAATACTTTTCAATTATTTGGTCTAGTAAACCTAATCTAAATTGTAAATGGCTTTTTCTCTTTCATCATTATTTTTAAATTAGATTTTCCTGAAACATTTGAGATATACATAATGGTCACATGTAAATGATGTTTGAACCCTCCTTTTCACTAAATAGCAGTGAGTTCCACATTACTTGGTTCAGGAAGTACATATATTTTTCCTCACTATTTGATTTCAGCATAATTTGTTAGATTTTGGTCAAGTCTGTCTGTCAGCACAGCTCATAGAATTATTGCAATCATTAACCACTACTGAGATGTTTTTAGTTTTTGCTTCTTCCCTCAGGTTCTATTTTTCTGTGTTATGAATAATTGATAATAATGAGATATCTTTTTTGTATTTCTATTTCATAACAGACATTTTCTTTTTGATATGCTAATATTATTCCCCTTTTCTCTTTTTTCTTTCCAGATCTTTCAGCACGTACTTTTTAGTCTGTCTCAATGTCCCAAACATATCTTTTTTGTATTGTAAAAGAACATTATTGATTCTATAAAAGTACAAAAGTTATATCTAATCACGAAAGTATATGATTTTTCACAAATGAAAGAACCTCAAATTATCAAAAGGAAATAAACAGAAAGTATTAGATTTTACTAGCAATAAACATCAAAAAAGTTGCATGTTCTAAATAAAAGCGTGTGCAAAGCCTTTTGATATAAAACAAGTGAACAGATGTATGAGCTTATCTCATGCCATTAAGGATAGATTTTTCTTGACTCAACAGTTTTTAATTTTTCTGGGTTATAAAAATTATTTTTTGACTTTTAAGTTTTGAAGCTTGTGGGGGATTTGGGGATTTCCCCAAGCCTATTTTTATCTTGTTGAAATTACAACTTCCTAATGGTGCTTGTGAGTGATTACATTAATCTCAAAGCTGCCTGAGTGACGGTTGAGGTAAAACATTAATGGTTAAACTTATATGGAGTATATTTTTATTTGATCAACTTACTCTAATAAAACACCAGGATCTTTACTCCAAATTGTTCATTAGTGTACATTGATCTTCCTCTTATTCTTCCCAGCCTCCACTAACATGGCTTTTTATTTCACTAAAGTGGAAAGACAAGTGAGCCCTCTTTGGAAGCTCAGAACCATCCCACCTGCCACTCCCAGCCAGGGTGCAACCACTGTTATACTCGAGATGGCTCTATATTTTGTTTCCGCTTTATACAGGGGTGACAGACCAGATGACCTGATGTTGAAGGACACTATGTGGAGATAAAAAGGAAAAAGAGATCCCACCATTGCAGACATTAAGTCCAGCAGTCCAGAGGAATTCCCACACTGCTGGATCTCCTGTAGAGACCAAAGGGCTGATTGAGCTTATAGTCTCCCAACAGGAGCATGAACATGCCTTGATTTGGATAGAAAACACAGTCCAAGGTGGATGCACAGAGGGGCCTCTGTTGCTAGAAACATACTTCAAAACTCCATAGATCTTAAAACTTGCAGGAGGAAATCATGAATGGCTGCATCAGGAGACTGCAAAACTTGGAATAAAAGACACATCCAAAAACACAGAATGTATTTCTTCGACTCAACAGTTTTTATTTTTCTGAGTTTTAAACTTTATTTTTTAACTTTTAATTTTTGAAACTTGTAGGAGGATTGAGGATTTCCCCAAATGTATTTTTATCTTGTGTGTTTTTTTTTCCTCTTTAGTTGTTCTTTTCTTCTTTCAGCACTGTTCTTTTGTTTCTGTCACTCTTTTGTTCCCTATATTTTGTTCTCTGTTTATCTTTTCACACTTTTTCTTGTTGTTCTTTTCTGTAACTGTTCTCTAAAGCAATAAATTTCTTTTTACCCTAATGGAATGGCCCATTTCACTTTTTTCTTCTTTCTCATAGCCCATGGATTAATATTTAAAATGTTCCAGTTTTCAGTTATTACTCTTTCAAATAATGTTAATCTAGGTACTAATGGACATAAAAGATCAAATAAACATAAACACAATTGTAGCAGAAGACCTCAATATCCCACTAATGAAATAAAAAGAACAACTATATGAAAAATCAGCAAAGAAATATCTTGCCCTAAATCGTGTAACAAGTGGATTTAAGAGTTATCTACAGAGTGCTCTACAGAACAACAGAATGCATTTTTTTCAGAAGCACACTGGTCTTGTGCAAAATAGACCACAAATTAGCCAATAAATCAACCTTAATAAGGGTATGGGAATTGAAATTACAGCCTGCATGGTATCAGAACAGAGAATAATGAAGTTATACATCAACAATAAGAAATAGAAAATATGCAAATATATGAAAACTAAATGCTTAAATAAACAATAGTTTCCAGGAAAAATCAAGGAAGACATAAAACAGTTTCTAGAACTAAGACACTGTTAATTGAACACGCCAGAATTTAAAGAACACAAAAAAGCAATCCTAAATAGAAAAATTACAGCTCTGCCTACATCACTGCATCTCAGAGTGATCCCATATAAGTATGCTCTCCAAGTCCTAGAAAAATAAAAATAATCCAAATGAAAACGTAGCACAAAAAGGAAATTAAAAAAAATTGAGATCAGGAAAATAATAACAAAAATCAGTAAATTGATTAGCTGGTTCTTTGAAAGCATACACAAAATAGAAAACGCCTTTGACTGTATAACAAAAAAGACCGCAAATCAATACACTACAAATGAAAAAATGCTAATATGCTTAATAATTAGAAAAGTGAAATACAGTAGAATTTAATTTTATTAGCTCTTAGAATGCTTTAACTTGAGAGACCTAGAACCAAAGTTTAATAGAGATGGCTGCTTCTGTAGCATTGTAATTCTGTGTCAAGGCTCTGTTTAGATGTTTAACGGTTCATTTGATTTGATAACAGCTTAAAATATAGTGTGCTTATAATTTTTACCAGCTTGCAGATAAATTTACAGAATTAATTACCACGACAATATGTAATCTCTTCTGTAATCTTGCCCAATATAGAAAATATTTCATAAAACTTTCAAAAAGTTGTCACATATTCTAAATGCTTTCTCCTTAGTGTATTATAGCTTCTAAACGATGTTCTCTAAAGATATTTTTATAACCTATTGACATTTCAGTTTTGGATTTACTGAGGCTATCTGTATTCTTCACACACAGTTCTCCGCTCTGGCCCACATTTTTTCCCATGGATTCATCCATCACTACAGTTATCATTCTCATCAAAACTATCATTACTTTTCTCATCTACATTATCAATACTTGTGGATGTTTAACTGTGAATTTCCGTACACTGAAAGTAAGGTTCAGCATTACAAATTTCAAGAGGAAGAGGATGTGCTGGATAAATTTCCTACCATCGAGGACCCCTAAGTCAGAGTTTGAAATCTGTAGTGAGCTGTGTACTGCACATGCGCAAATCATCAATGGAATCGACGTGTGCAGAGCAGCTACATCTCTCTTCACCCAGAGAGCAAGATCCGAGTGTGTGGATCTTCAAACAAGCTGCAAGTTTTACATTAGAGGGAAAACAAATTCATCATTTTTGTATGTGCTATGGGAAATAGAATTAGACTGCAATATTTAAATGGTTATTAATATGACTCCTTTTAATTAATTTTCTTTTCATCATTCAAAAAACTATATTTCATTCAATCTGTACTTTCTATAAATTTTGGAAAAGACTGTGACTTGTTTTTCAAGCTTTTAGATAGGAGAAGAATAGCATAAACTCTATACATTGTATGGTTGATGAATATGATTTTGTCAAATAAGAATAGTGGAGTAATGAATGCAAAATAAAAACTTGGGGGGCTGGCGAGATGGCTCAGTGGTCTAAAGCACCTACTTGGAACAAGCTGAAC
>NDGM010737766.1:0-10508 GCA_002564305.1 Octomys mimax
AAGCAAAGTAAAACGCAATTCAAACTGTTAAACAGAACCCAAGAGAAAATAAATCTGTGTCCTAAGGTGGGCAAATTAATATTTAATGCACTATGAGTGAGGATGCTTTGTATAGTTACATCATTCTCTCTAATCCATCTCAAATTAAAGAATGGTTCTATTTTCATAAAAATATCTGACATAAGCTCCTTTCAAATATAGCTCTTCGGTCTTTTAAAAGATTTGAATTATTTATATCTGCTTACTCTTTACTAATACATTAACCACAGAAAGAGAATATTTTAAAATGCTTTAGCTGGTGTACCTTTTGTACATGGTCCAGTGGTCTTTCAGTGTGATGTGATTATCAATAATCTCATCCAGCGTGAGCAAAACTGTCAGCAGTTCTCCCAAGTGTTCATACATAGTCTGTCAAAAAATCTTTAATGATTACCAGTCACTAGTTCGAAGTTAAGCCTCACGTACTTTTTGTTAGATTTATGTATTATGTAGCTATTTATTTTGGTTTTTTGAGACAGGGTCTCACTATGCAGTTCAGGCTAGCATCAAGCTTGCAGCAATTCTCCTGCCTTAGCCTCCTGAGTGCTGAGATTACAGGCACGTGCTGCCACGCCTGGCTCATGTGGATTTTTAAAGCACAATGCATTTAGGAAATTAGTACATTAGTCTAAGCAGGGGTAAGATCAGTTTAAATTACAGGTCTGATCCTCAAATAGGATGCTCGCCTTTGTGGCAAAGAAAAGCTCCCTGAAAGCTCTGCCCTAAGCTGCTTCTGGGAAAAAGCAAAGTTATCCTGACACAAGTCAGCAGCACCCATCAGCTACAGATAAAAGATGGCAAATGGACAGCGATAACCAAACACCTTTGTCCCAAAAGCGATATTGAACTTTCCAAATATGCAAACTCCAAAGAGTAAAAATTAGGTTTACATATTTACCTGAAAATGAACTCCAGTTGTCTCTATAATTTTGGGTGCCACCCTATAAAAAACAACATCCAAGTTAAGAATTCTTTTTCTGCCACAGGGCCTTCTTATCTCAGAGAGAATGCCCAGGAGCAGCAGTTCCTGGAGCTCTGGTGTGCGTCTGCATTTGCTGAAGCTTGAGGAGACCTGAGGAGTTACCCCAGACCCCCGCTGCCATGAAAAGACTGACCTGTGCCCCCAAGTGTGAGGACACGTGGCCTCGGGATAACCTCAGTGTTTCAACCTCCAGGACCTATCTTGGCATAAAAGAGGAGAACTGAGCCCCTAGCTTTCTGAACTATCAGCGCTTCTCCCTAGCAGCTAACACCCTGTCATCCTGTCCACACTGGCATTTGGGTACAACCCTGTCTTCAGCCAGACTAATTTCTTGAGTTTTCATTTCTACTGAAAGGAAATGCGTATTTCTGAGAATACACCAAAGTCAAAAACCAAAAATTACACTTGTACTTCCTTCCCAGATACTTATGATAGTACTTACATATGAATTACATATAAATATGCCAGAAGAGAGAAGACATAATTTAAAACTAAGCAGAAAATCCAGATAAATCCTGTCCTCTATGGCAGACAGCACGTCCCGGGGAGCTGGGGAGCGACATGCTCTCTTTTCTGCCCCGAGTGCAGATTCCATTCAGCTTTTGCCTGCATATCACAAGTCAGACTTCTCTGTCATTTTCATTCAGACAGACAAGTAGCTTGGGCAACATGGCAGAAATTACATCTTATTAATCTATACAATGTACACATCAAGTAGTACTTCAACATCCATTCAGGGAACGCTGAATGAATGAGTGAATGAAAGGAGTGAGCAAAAAGCTATTTCAGAGCTTGAAGAAAACATTCCCCTCATCTCTATTACACAAGCAAAAATCCTTCTAAGTCCAGTACTTGTTACTGATATAGAGGGCAGCCAGCTGGTGGACCACATTCATCACCACTTCATAGCACCTGGTCACGAAGCAGGACAGCTCCTGAAAGGGCAAAGGCAGGACATGTTACAAAGTTGCTTTTGAAACCTCACCATTTTAAGCTGAATTTTATGGTAACATATCTAGCAAAAACAAAATCATTGCCAATGAAATCTCCAATCACTCTGCAGCCACCTTAAGCATCATCCCTCAAGCACTCAGGACTTCTCCCTTCCTGCCCTGGAGCTGCTCCTCCTACCTCTGCCCCCCTCCATTCCCTCCATCATTCTACATTCAGTCTATGGTCTCAGCTACCCATACAGCTTCAAAGTGACAGGGACTGTCTCGTTCTTTTGGAATATCCACTTTCAAGTAAGTATGGTGGCTAATATTTAACTGTTTCTCAAGGAACTTATAATCTGTCATAAGAATAAGTCAATGAACATCTGAATGAAGGAGCTCAAAGGCTGCCCATTTAGCAAGCATGCTGCTGGGCAGGAGGGCTCCAGAACTCACTCTGAAATCACTTCACGTGTTACTCACGGTTGTATTTCCAAGTGGGCTTGGGACACAGCAAGAGAAGTATGTGTTACCCCACACATGTTTGGCCTTAAATTAAGTCATATCTACCCTGCCCCAGACATCTAGAAATTTTTCTGCAGAAGCTCTCAAGCTTTAAACCTAAGGAACAATTTGTAGCAAAAATGTTTAATGCCAGATTAAACGACGTTAAGAGGGCAGGAGTATCTGTATCACCAAGAGCAGTTTCTCAGATACTAGCTCACGAGACGTTTATCCAACCTTTACAAATGGACTTGTATGCAGCTGTTGCTACAATCCAAAACCAATTTAAAGTTTTTCAAAATAAAAAAATTAAGTCCAAATAACTCTAGTCTTACATTTATTATTAAAGTTTCAACACTTCAGTGAAAGCACAGAAAATGCAGGACAAATAGAAAGCACAAAGTAAAAAGGCAAAGAGGCCCAGATACACAAACAGACTATAGAAGACAGAATGGGATAACCTTGAGTCAGCCACTGGCAGGTGGTTAAAAAAAAAACCCAAATCCAGAGGGAGCCACCCACGCCAACCAAAGGGATGCATCCCAAGAATCAGCAGCACCTTTAGCTGCACAGGCACCCACATGTACTGGCACAGACCAACACAGCCAGGGCACTGCCAGGAACCCAGCCTCACTGGACATGTGTCGTGAATGCGCCTTGCTAACCAACACGCTATTACACAGCACATGGCTCTACATGCAGTTTTAAAGAAATGTCAACTGAAATATGACCATAAATGTTTAATGGAGAAAGATAAACCAAGAAAATGACACTGAGCTATCTTCCTGGTCCTCCAAATGCTTCAAACAGTGTTTCAAATTTCATTTTTTAGATTTAGAAACATTTGCATATACAATGAGATAATCTGAGAAATGAACCTAGTTGAAATAACGAAACCCATTTATGTTCATGCGTACCTTACACAGGTGTGAAGCTTTCCACTTACGTTATTATTGACGCTAAGGTACACAGAAACGCTGCAGGCCAGCAGACAGGCTGGGCCTTGCAGAATCAGCGCAGAGGATGAGAGCGCATCCCAACGGGGGAATGCCAGAGCTCAGGAGGAAGGAAAGACAGCTACAGCCTCCCGGGAGTAAGCAAAAACCTGAGCTTGTACTATAACTGGTATCACCCAGTCCAATAAAGTCTAGGTGAAGAGCAGTCACCCAGGCGGGTAACCAGAACCTTCGACCTTTCCATTCCCAAAAACGCCTTTGTTCCTTCTGTGTACCCTTGCTACACGGCCCACTGCCCTACTCAATCAGTATCAGCTAAGCAGCTATACCTGCGATCTTATTAGGTGATCACAGTTTGAAGCACACTGTACTCACCCCATTATTTTGCTCTCTACAACATTCTCAACAAAGTAGGCCTTGGGGCAAGACACTTTCAGGTCCGCTCTTGTCTCTCAGGAGCTCTCTCTCAATAAATGTTTCCTACTCTTAACCTCTGCTGTTTCTCAGAATTCATCCTCTGACTTCAGAGAAAATAAATTCAGCAAATCTAACATCTAGCAGCCTGGGAGTTACGTTTTCCCCTGTACCAACGTCATGTCAGCACTTAAAAGGATTCAGATTTTGGAGCATTTCAGATTTCGGAGTTTTACATTAGCAATTCCCAACTTTATGTATGTTACAGATTTTTATATATTACATATGTAATTATTATCACAGTTTAAGAAAGTCACCATATAAAGATAAAAGATTTATCAGTAATCATTAACAATTCTAAAGTTGTATATACTGGATATTATCCAAAAAAGAAATCCAAAATTTGATAAAACTAAAGAGGAAACATTTATCAACTCCCTACAAAGTACATGGCTTACACACCGCCCTGGCCAGCAGGCTTCCTGCTCAGTTCTGTCAACAGAAGCAGGAAAAAAAGATTTCTCTTCCATTTTTCCTGTCTTGATGAAGCTAAGCCAGAGAGGAGCAGTTCGCCTTCACAGGAGCATCAGCTTCTTTCACACTCTGAAGCTAACCCAGCATCCCCCTCTCAGAGGAACAGAACAGTCAGGCAGGGATGTGTCCTCTGAGTCCTCCTCTACAGGCCGCTGCTCCACTCTGGCCAATCTGACCACTTCTCCTTTTGTTTCCCGGACAGTTCTTCTGGGTTATCTCACTACTTTGTTCTTTCAGTCCTCCAACTCCTGCATTGCCTCTTTAAATACAATTAGTATTATAGTACGTATCTGAGGTCCCTAACATGTCATGGGATACAGCAGACAATAAAAAGGCTACTATGTGCAGCAAGTTATATTTATCATCTCATATAGGTACTTTTGTTTAACAAAAGCAGTGAGAATCTATTGACCTAACATGAATCCCATATACAGGATGATTTTGTTACCTATTATACTCACGTTACACATTATGTCCCTAGAGTTCTTTTGCCTGCCTGCCACCTTGTATCCTCTGACCTACTTCTTCTGCCATGCCTTGTATAATCTGACTTCTAGACAGTACCCTGAATAACACACACCATATTATCAATAAAATGCTCTTGATTAGGTCAAGTGGGCCTCCCCTGAAAGTCATAAAGATATAAAAGATTTGAACAATGTTAATGTGCTTCATCTGACAAAATAAATCAAATCTTACACCTAACAAATAGAAGGGAAGGGTACTATAGTTTTGTCTTCCTTGTCTCCAATCTTTGCTTTTTCACATTGTATATTCATTGCCATAACGGGAGAGGAGGGAGGAAGCAGAAGTTGTATCATGCTTTTAGTAAAACCAAGACAAACACCTGGGAAGAGGGAAGCTTTTCGATACTGAAAAGCGCTCTACATTAAACACTCTGGGAGAAGCCCCAAGTGCTGCTGCCCTAACCATCTCACACCTGTTCATGCAACTCTTGAATTCTATTTACAACTTCTGTAGCTGATCTTTTCCTACATGGCAATAAACTGTTCATCAATGAAATTATGTAAAAAAAATTATTTTGATCCTTACTGCCCTCAAAATGCCCAGAACTATCTCAAAAAGTATGATGCCCTGAATTATAATGCAATGATAACCATGTATTCTATGCTCAGAGTACATATCCTTATTAGCACTTTATAGTTTCAGAATTTTTAAATTATGTATAACTTATGCAAGCTTTTAAAAGGAAAAAGTACAATAAAAAGTAATCAGTTACCTGTAAAAATGAAATAAATCTCCCTATTTGAATTTGGCAATCACCTTCCACCATGCTGGTATCTGTAGCTTTAAAAGGCAACATTAAAAATTGTATTTCAATGTTTTAATTTAGACTCAACACCAAAAACCAAGTGATGTTTTTAAATTAGGACATTTTTTTAATTTACAGAGTCCTGAAAACAGTATTTACACTGAAGAGGAAAATGAGACAATCATTAATCACTCAAGGAAAATCTGCATCTAGTTACGTACATAACTGGTTTTCTTTTCTCTCTCTCTCTTTTTTTCCCCCCCAGTACTGGGGATTGAACTCAGGACCCTGCACTTGCCAGGCAAGCATTTATTCTATTGCGCTATCTCCCCGGTCCTGTAACTTGTGAAAATATAAAAAATCAGTGTTAGGAGCATCTGCTTTGCTTCAGTTCTTCTCACTACTCCAACCCGACAAGCTAACACAAATGTGAACGCCTATCTTCTCACAGAGCATTACTTGATCACGTCATTCCCAGAACTGTCTGAACTTCTGGTTCGCTTCAGTCTTACTACATTACAATATTGCAAATTTGAAACTTACCTCCTTCTCCATAAAACAGGAGACCATTATAAAACTTAGTTTCAGCCTGTTTAAAAAAATTAAAATAATTTTAAAGGTTATTTTGTTTGTGAATTCTCTGGCTTAATTCTCTGTATTAGTAACAGCAGACTGAATCATCTATATACAAATTTAAATTCCAAACACTGATTTAAGTAAATTCCATTTATCTTGACAACAACAAAGACACTGCTGGTATTCAAAGGACACGCTGATGCCTTGAACCTTTACCGTCTTATTGGACCACCCTCACTGCCTCACCTCCTCCCATCAGGCCCTAAGCACAGCATCAAAGAGAAAGAAACAAGACAAAGTTTACCAACTTCTATCAGAGCGCTAGCTGCTCAGGTAAGAAAACACAAGATTTGGGCCGGCGAGATGGCTCAGTAGGATAAGCGCCTGACTGGCAAACGCAAGGATCTGAGTGCAATCCCCGGTTCCGCCAAAAAAAAACCAAGACTAAACATGGAAGACTCAAGGCTTCCCTAACAAAATCAGCTCCATCTAGCTAGTCCATGCACACATGGCACGCAAAGTGCCACTGACTCAGATTTAAACTCTGACTCCTGGGAAGCGACAAGCAAGTGGCACCTTCTTAAAGCTTCAGTTTCTTCACCTACTCCTCCCCCATCCCCATTTGGTGCAAGGGGTATCAGAGCCAGCCTGCTGTTGGCACAAAATACTCAAGTGACTAGGAGGATTAGCACTGGCATTAAGTCATTCAATATGCAATATTTATTGCGTAATAGATAAAAGTATACACTTGTCTTTAAGTGAACCGCTTTTAAAGTTATAAGGAAAGAATATTAAGAATTACCTCATACTTTAATTTCTTGATTTCACAACAAAGTGCAGCATAAACAGTAATGACTTTGTTTAAGACCTAGATTCACGAGTAAAAAGATAAAACAGAAAAAAAGTAAAAACCAAATAACAAAAGCTTTGCTTAAAGCGTATTTTTACATTTAGGATTTTGTACCTTGTTTTCAGTCTTTATCAGTTCCAACAGGGAAGACTGTTCATAAGGCAAAAGCTATAGAAACAAAAGAAAAACACATCTGAATCTGAAAAATCAGTAATATTTTAAATACACACATGGAACCTAGTTAAAAATTTTTAGCCTAATTTTACACTTGTGTTGACCCCACACTCTGTGCTCACATTAAACCAACTATTTTGTTCAATGTGATCTCAACGGACGATGAAATAAGACAAAGTCAGCCAGCTGATGCTGAAAAGGTCCCAGTCAGACACAGCCTATGACAGGGACTCTCGCTGCATGCCGGGACGTGTGTGCCAGGCACAAGCGCAGGACAAGACATTCAATGAGAAGACCACTGGTAGCCCTGCATTAATTACACAGGCGTGAGTTCAGTAACTACTACCCTGAAAGGCTCAAAGTAATTTATCACAAAGAACAGATGAGGAGGAACACAGAAAGTACCAATTTTGGGGGCATACATGCACATCCCAGAAACACCTAAAATACAGTCCAGGTCCACTGGCCTTCTAGGACTACCTCACTTCCCCACCTTTATATAGCATTCCCAATGAATATCAACAAGGCATATTTTAAGGAAGTCTTAGATCCCTCTTTTGCTGACAAACTAACAACTAAGTACTTTATGCAGGTAAGCTGTACATAAACTTTCTCATTAGGCCGTATCTCTGTTTACAGAGATTCTGCGCTTAGGACTCTGCCAATCATGTAAGCAATAAATCTGCACACTACAAACACAAAATGATGGCCCAATACTGGAATGAAAAAGAAGTTCCAAAGGCAACTGGGGGAACTCAGGATAAAATTAAAAGAGGCCAGAATTCATCCATAGGGGAAGGTAGAAGCTACAAGGTGATTCCAGCTTTTTATAAAACCTGAGAGTTACCAAAAAAAAGGAAAACCCTGAGAGTTGAGACAGCTTTTCATGACCATAACTGGAAGAGGCTCTTACAGAGAAGAGCAATTCCTTAAAAACATTAGCAAATGAAAGCGACAAAGCATAAACTCATGATCCTCAGAGGTAATAATGCAGGCTGAGGACCGCACTTTGCTAGAGGAAGTTCTACAACTTACACATGACACTCAAGAACAAAAGGAGACGATAAATATGTCCAAGAAATTCTTAAAGGAAAACAAGCCTACCCAGCCTGCAAGACATGAAAGAGAAAACCAACTTAGATTTACAAATACACAAACCTCAGGGAGCAGGTTCTGCAATTAGCCTGCTAGGCATTCACCACTTAATGTCACTTCACTTACTCAAGAAAGCTGCCGGGGCTTCTGCGTCTCAGGGTTCTCATTTGCAAAGGGAGAAATATATACTATGGAAGTTAAAAGTCAATTTTTTTTAAAAAAGTCAATTATTTGTCTGACACCGTAATTATGAAAAGCTAAATTAAAAAACAGGCAAAGGCATGTGCTTATAGTTTCTGTTACTTGGGAAGCTGAGGCAGGAAGACTGCTTGAGCCCAGAAGCGTATTAGTCCAGCCTGGAAAACATACCAACACCATGTCAAAAAAAAGCAAAAGATCAAGAACATTTCTCCAAAAACATGCAAATGACCAATAAGTGCATGAAAAGATGCCGGCATCAACAGTCATCAAAGAAATGCAAACTAAAATCATGAGATGACCTCACAGCCACGAGGATGGCTGCAATAAGGCAGTACAGCCAGGCAGTGGCCGGCTGCTGTAATCCCCCCACACACAAATGAGAAGCTGAGGCAGGAGGGTCACTGAGTTCAAGGCCAGCCTGAACTACACAGCAAGACCCTGTCTCAAAGTACGTGTATGCACGCACGCATGTGTGTGTGTATGTACACATATGAAAGACAGTAACAAGTGCTGCGAGTGACTTGGAGAACCTGGAACCTTACAGCTGCGTTGGGAAAGTCTGACAGATCCTCAGAAAGTTACACGTAGTTACCACAGGACTTGACATCAGTCGCTAAGAGCAATAAAATGAAAACGTATGTACACAAAAATATACACACAAATGCTCACTGTAACATTATTTTTAAGAGCCAAAAGTGGAAAAAACTCCATGGTCCAACTGATTACTGGATACTTCATGTGGTAAAGGCATTCCACAATAACAATGGAATATTATTCAGTAATCAAAAGTATTAATGTAAGGTACAGCACAGATAAACCTAGAATACATGCTATGTGGAAGGACCAAGGCATAAAGGACCACATTTTGTATGGTACTGCTTATGGAAAATGTCCAAAAGAGACAACCCATAGAACTGCAAAGTGAATTAAACTGATCTGTGACTGCCTAGGCCTGGTGGGGGTTGATGTAACACGGGGGCATGAAGGTGACTACAAATAAGTAAAGAATTTCTTTTTTAGATGGTAAAAATGTTCTACAATGTCTAAAATGATGGTGGCTGCACAATTCTGTGAATACCACCATTGTACAATTTTCTGGGTGAATTGTATGATGTGTGAATTACACATCAAGAAAGTTGCCATTAAAGTGTTACTGAGGACAGTATGCAGTACCTAAGTGCTCCACAAATAAATATGCGCACTTTACTCTCTGTAAAAATAAGAAACAAACAAGGCTTGAGTCTATTCAATCTTCATTTTCCTGATGAGGGAAAACAAGGGCTAATGCAAAATATCAAAGTTTGTGCAAGTACCTGACACTAAAGCCTTTAAATTTGTACCATTCTTTCGAAAAACAAATTTTAAAAACACCTTCATGGCTTAAAGCAAAGGAAATTAACAATTTTTCAAAGTTTCTTTTCATTGTTAAGATTTCAAATAAATTTTCTTTTTTTAAAAAAATGACACTGTCAAGATATGATGTGCCTTAAAAATACTGTATTAATTCAAAAAATCAAATCAAACCTTTAATGCTATAGGATTGAGATTGAAATCCCAAACGTCTCCAATTGAATCATCCAGGGCATCCTCAATTCTTCTCAGTTGTGACGTATAATCCTCAAGAAATTTCCCATAATTCTTAAGTTGAACTTCAGCATGAATTTCTAAATTTAAATTTTAAAATAGTATAAGTAAAAGCAATGAATTACAGGACATTTCCTTCAAATACCTTCACAAGTCACAGCATTGTTAATCATTACTTTAAGATGTCTAAACTTCTTGAAAATAAAGTTCCAAAGTTAAAAAGTCATCACCCTTTAACAACTGTTTTCCAAACACTTAAGCCAACTTTAAAAGCAGCAGGCAACCTGTTTACCCTATAATCTAGGGCTTCTTACCCATCTGAACAATGTCTTAGGTAATTCATTGTCCTGATTTTGAGGCTTAGTCATAAACTCTATAAGAAAAAAAAAAAAAA
>NDGM010738107.1:0-13632 GCA_002564305.1 Octomys mimax
GTGTGTGTGTGTGTGTGTGTGTGTGCGTGCACGCGTATGTGAGCGCATGTGCACACACACACATGCATGTACATAGACACCTGCTTCAAGAGAAGGGGCCAGAAGACCGAAAGATTCCTGGGTAGAGGGTGACCACAGGGAGCAGGCTGTCTTATTATCGGTCAGCCTCTGGGACATGAGAGAGGGTTCTCTCTGTGCTGGGGCTGTCCGTTTGGGCCCAGACGTCCCAGCTTGGCTGAAGAACAATGTGCTCTCTTCTCACTGCACTGGGTCCCCTTCCAGAGAGGGAGACAAGAGGGAGAGAACATGGCTGTCCATGCAGTTGAGGCAGCTCCCGCCTTGCCAAGGGGCACAACAGTGGAACGCTGTGTTCAAAGAATGTCAGCGGTCCTAATGGGCCGTGAGTGCCACGCAGCACTCTGTAGGGTGTGGGGTCATCCCAGTGGGAGTGGAATGTGGGGTCTTAGCCCTGCTCGAGGGAGAGGCTCTGCCCTGCAGCTCCCTGGCTCTGTGGAGGTCACTATGTCCACCCCCGCCCCTGCCTCGGGATGGGGTGCATTCCCACATGCTGAGCTGGTGGTGGTGGGGACCTAACTGAGAAGGTGCTGGTGCCTTGTGCAGGGTCTCAGGTCACCCACCCAATCCAGTATCTTTTCTGAGCTGCTGGAACCTTCTGTGGCCCCTGGACAAGGAGGCTGCTCTGGGCAGGTCCAGAAAAATCTTCTCTTTCCCTCCAAGAGATGGGGTGCCACCATTACAAGCAGGCCCAAGGTTTATGGGCAAACCCCAGGTCCCTCAACAGGGAGAGCCCCCCTTGAGCAGGCAAAGGGATCTGTCAGAAAGAGACTGCTGGGTGGGTGAGCCAGGAACTGAGGCTAGCCCTGTGTGTGTCCTTTAGCGTTGGAGCTGAACTAGCTTTCAGGCCCTAAGTGCCCTTCTCAGATGGGCCTTCCCTGTCACAGTATTAGTAGAAAAATCAATGGCTCCATCTGTTTCCTTGTAATGTTTTTGTCAGCAGCAAGCCCAGCAGGGGCTCTGGGCCATGCTGCCCAGGAGGCCTGAGCATGCCCGGACTGGGTGGAGGAAGAAGCTGCGCTACAGCCAAGGCTTCTTCCCGGTCGCTCTGGTCTTCCAAGGCCGGGGAATTGCTCGCGGCTGGCAGCCCAGCAGGACCCTCCAAGCAGAGCCTCTTTTCCAGAGCAGCCCTGGGTGGGACCAACTGGATCCCTACTTTTCCTTCTGGAAAAGGGTGCTCTGAGGTTACAGAGGGCCTCACTTTAAGCAGAGCAGTTTGAGCAGAGCAGGCCCCTGCCTTGCTGAGCTGGCAGGCAGGACTGCCTCTCTGTAACAGTCCAAAGCAGTGACTCCAGATGTCTTTGGGCACCTTCTGCGTTTAATGAGCTGCACCAGGCTTGCTGCCCTGCAGGGACCCTGCAGAGTTCTTGTCACAGGAATGCGTGAATGAGTTCATGTCTCTTGGCTGGCATGGGGGTGCATCTACCCTTGGACTTGGTGGCCAGTGGCCTGCTGTGCTGTTCCTGACAAGCAGGAAGGTTTCCCAGCAGCCACTGGTTAGGGTGGCTATTGTGGTAGTGTCAGGCTGGGGCAGCTCCTGCAGCTTACATGTCCCACTGTAGCTGGAAGCAGACTCAGTCTGCGTGGGGTGAACTTGGCTTAGTTGCACTGGCACATTTTTAGGTACCAGGAGACAGAGAGAGAGAGAGAGAGAGAGAGAGAGAGAGAGAGAGAGAGAACACTCCCACATATGCTGTGTGTTAAATGTTCAGGGTCCTTTAGTTAATCCTAATATATGGTAGTGAAGGCAGTGCAGAAAGTCTCCTGGAAGGGGTTGGGGAGATAGCTTGGCAGTCTAAGTGCCTGCCTGGCTAGCACAAGGACCTGGGTTCGATTTCCTGTACAGCATGCCATGTCGGTCCCGAAACCCCAGGTGTGCCATGCCAGCCACCAAAACTGGGCGTGGTGGCACACGCCTATAATCGCAGTGCTGGGGAAACTGAGACAGGAAAATCACTGTGAGTCTGAGCCATGTAATGAGACCCTGTACCAAATAAATACATAAAAGATTTTTGAAATTGTAAAATAAAATAAAAAACAAAAAGGTCTCTTGGAAGATCATTGGATCTAGGAGTATACCCTTCAGGGTGGGTCTTGGCCCCAAGGACCTGGGAAGTAACTTCTCTAGGATTCTGGGAGCCAGCTCAGTGAGGCAATGGATTCCATGCCTCCAGCCCAGCTGTGGGAGGAAGGAGTGGGAAGCGAGCAGGGTGAGGCTAACAACACGCCCGCCTATGGGACAGAACTGGATGGGAAGTGCAGACACAGATGGAGCACATGACTTCTTGCTGTCTTCCCTTCAGCAGGATGGTAAGGTGAGCCTCCATGTCTTTGGAGGTGGATGGGAGTGGCTAAGGGACCAGTGTAAGGGAAGTTGGCAAGAGGTTTCAGGGGTGCACAGAGTGAAGGCTGGGGAACCTCAGGGAGGGTCAGAAATATCCTGGGGGCAGTTGGGGCTGAGAGCTCCAGAGCAAGACTGAGTCATTTTACAATCTTTCTTTGGGAGCACCATTTGCAATATGATGCAATTTGGCCCTTTCCAGGAGTTCTTCCCCCTGGGTTTGATGTTGCTTGTTAGTTGATGCAGTTGCCTTGGAGACCCTGTCTTCCCTCTGTCTCCTCCCTTGTCTGGAAGCTCTGGCCCTCTGCCTCCATGGGCTGGAAGGAGCTGACATCTGTTTCTTCTATCAATCCTTTGTGCGCTTGGTACCAGTGCTGTGTGTAGAGTAGAGGTTGTAGTAAAGGCTGAGCCCAATGCAAGCAGGTCCCCCACCCTGCAGAGATAGCCGAGGGTGTGAGCAGAGTTGGGCTCTGGCAGGCTGAGGGAGGTGCTAAGGGGAGGTGGCCCATTTTGGCTCCGCCCCTGGGCTAACTGTGCTGCCTTCTCTGGGGGCTTAGACATGATGGACCATTTCTTAAATAATATGTTCATTAGTCTCCATGCCTGGCCTTTCCTCCAGGAGTGCAGGCTCGAGAGAGGCAGCCTGCAGAGGCTCCAGCTCCGCTCCGGAGGAGAGCAGCCAGCGACGGACACTATGAGAGCCAGTCTCCTGAAGCCACGTCCCCCCGGAGTCCTGGGGTTCGTTCCCCTGTCCAGAGTGTCTCACCAGAGCTGGCTCTTACCATTGCCCTCAATCCTGGAGGGCGGCCCAAAGAGGTGAGTCCAGGAAGTGGGCAACCAGCTTGGCACTGACTTAGCAGTAAGCATAGTGGTTTTTCTCCCCGCGGCCCTCACCCCAGGTCTCTTCTTGGTGTGTGGCATGTAGAGCCCATTCCCTCCCTCTGGTAGCTTTCGTGCTCTCACTTCCTAGGTTACTGCTGAGATGGAAGTCCCCTTCTCTATTCCCAGAATCCTCTGACAGCATGGTAAGGATTCTGGGGATGCCATAGGTGACCTCAAGCTTGAGAACACAGATCAGGTCAGATAGACTGATAAAAATTTTTAAGTCTTTCCTGGAAAGTTGTCTTGGGAGATTTAGTTTTTATGCCAAAGTGTTGGTATTTCTGGGATGTCTCAGGAGTTGGAAGCAGTCTCAAGTTTCAGCGTGCAGAACTACTGTGGAGTGTGTTCAGACTGCAGATTCCCAAGTCTACCTCCAGAGATCTCAGCATAGAAGGTCTAGGAAGGGAACGAGGAGTCTGCAATGTTAAATGTGTAGCCTGATGCAGAGGCTGATGCAGATGGTCCATCGGCCACACTGGGACATTTGTGCTGTCCTGTATTGCCCTGCCTAGAGGGTCGTCCGGCATATGGGAGGCCTCACACACCTTTCTCACTTGCCTTCTGGTAGGATCCAAGCCCACCACCTCCATCCCCTGCATTGTAGCCCTGTTCTGAATTATTCAAGTTGAGTGTTCCTGCATTCTGCCTGTGCTTGACCACGGCCTTGCACACAGTCCTGTCCCTACTCTCTCAAAGACGAGAAGTTGGAGCCAAGCATGGCCAGGCTCTCCCTTGATTTTGGGCTTACCTGAGCAGTGGTGACATCCGAGCTGAGGAAGCAACTCATCCCTGTTTAACTTGTTCTGATGCCCAAGGTCATCTGAAGGGCAATCTTGCCTTCTCAGGACTCCCACTTCTCCTCCCCTTTGTTCCCCTACAGCCCCACCTGCACAGCTACAAGGAGGCCTTTGAGGAGATGGAAGGAAGCTCCCCCAGCAGCCCACCACCCACTGGAGGTAAGAACACGGTGCTAAGCCTGTCTTCTCCGTGCTTCCTCCAGCTCCTGATCTCTACCTTGGCCAGATGGGGGAGGGGTGGGAAGAGTGTTCCAGCAGCATTGTGTGGGGTTAGAATCTTCAAGCCCTGCTTTGACTTCTTTTCTTCCACTATGCTGGCTTCTCCCTTGTCCACTCTCACATCTAAGGTTGAGGCCGGTGCAGAGCGACTGAGGCAGGTCCTAACAGTGCGGCAGGATCCAGCATGATGGACTGTGGGACCCTCATATTCTGGGACTTCCTTAATTGTAGAAGTCTTTTTTCATTCTGTGCTCAAAACATCCCCCATCCTAACATGGACTCTCTGTGACTTTACCTTGACCTTGTTTCTGACCGCATTCCCATTTGCATCAAAATACTTTTTCCATTTCAGGTGACCTGGGCAGCTTTCTCCAGGGAGACAAAGGGGTCTGTTAGGCAGTGGCATCTACACAACCCCCAAAGGGCAGCTAAAGAGGACGCAGATGAGCCTAAGAATGGGGCAGTGTTTCTTTTTATGAGGGATATGCCCTGAAGAAGAGAGGGAGTGGCTGTGGGGTGCGCAGAAATGGAGCCATGCCAGCCTGGGAGGCTTCAGGGTCCCCTTGAGAGGCCTGGGTGGCAGAGGAAGTGGAGACTGGCTGCTCAGGGGTCAGGGTGGCACCTCAGGGTGGCGTGTGAATGGCAGCCTGGTGCTGGCTGGGAGTCCTCAATCCTGTACATCACGGAATGTGGCAATTGCTCCTAATGCATGTGCCAGTGGAACACATGCTGGCTGCCACCTCAGACACGCAGGAGGCCGAAGTTATGACCGTGCAGTGGCGTCTGGAAGCTGTGGCTCTGGCTGTCCAGTGGAAACAAAATATGAGCACCTTTGTCACTCAGATTCTTAGTAGCTGCCCTGAAAGACATGTTAGTAAACTGGTGCAATTGATTTTAATAACATCTTTATTGTATCCAAAATATTATCATATCGATGGGTAAACAAT
Organism: Octomys mimax; assembly: GCA_002564305.1. NCBI lineage: Eukaryota > Metazoa > Chordata > Mammalia > Rodentia > Octodontidae > Octomys > Octomys mimax. The sequence continues at coordinate 5,262 of NDGM010738107.1, forward strand.
ATAAAATATAGGTATTAACATCTTTTATTTTAGCTGCTGGTTCAGTCTAAAATATTGAGACATCAATATTTTATTAATACAAAACACAAGCTATTTGGAGCCCCTTTTTGCACGCTGTTTGAATCCTGGCATGCATCCGGTATTTATAGCACAGCCCAGTTCCAATCAGCCAGCTGCAGGTTCTCATAAGGCTGATGGCTGCCATGCTGGACCTCGAATGGGTGCAGCCTTCAAGCTGTGGGCTCCAGAGCCAGCTCTGTGCCCTGTTGTGACTCAGTGGTGTTTGTTTCCTGGCTCTTGATCTTCTACCTTTGCAACTGCTTTTGATCACTGGTGGATCCAAACAGACAGGGATGGGATGTCTACTGTGTGGAGTGGAAGCCATCCGAGTTGTGCTAGGATTGAGTTTTGCCTTTTCCTCTCCCTACGCTTGGCCAGCCAGAGTGCCCTGGGGAAGAGGCTAAGTCAAAGGTTTCATAACTACATAGGGCCGGGAGAGAGGATGTCAGGCGGAGAAATGCCAGGAATTTTTCTCGCAGGAAGCAGAAGGCTGCTGGGCTTGGACACCACCTACTTGTCTGCTTCTCCACGAGGGCCACTTTCCCTGGGACTGAGTCACGTGGGGTGCGGGTGGCAGATGGGCAGAAAACCCAGGCGAGCTGGGACCCATGTTGGGTCCTCTCATTCTCCTCCCCTTCTCCTGTGGATCTCTGTGCCTCTCTGCTGCCCCTGCGGCCTTGAGGCCTGGAGTTGTGGGCTGGGCTCCTTCCTCCACGGTCATGCATTGAGCCAGCCATCTGACAAACATTTGTGAGCAAACATCCTTGAGTAGTGTCTGTGAGACCCATGTTAGGCAATAGGGCGTGTGAAAAGGCCTAGGCTTCCCCAATACCTGGAGGTGTATGTTGGCACACATATTCTCCCCATGCTACATCTATTCCTTGGACATATGAGGACAGAGGGACTGTGGAGTGCCATAGGTGGGCCACCCCTTGGAACCTCTGAGATGTCCCCTGCTCCCATGCATGGACATACATTCCTGCATGTACACAATTTGATGGTGTGTCACTTGCATTGAGACTATATTCCTTTTTTGCTATTCATTTCCTGTACGTCTCTGATGTTTTGGGGAAAGGGAAGGTTGCTAGAGAAGGTGCGTGGATCCCAGGCATCTGAGGGCCGCAGTCATGTATTGAGACCATCATGCAGGCAGGGAGCATCCCCGAGAGTGGCACCTTCTGCGAGTGACCAGTCTCCGTGAGAGGAGACAAAGCTCATTTCATTTGTTCTCAGAGGTGAGATGTGACGGCTGTCACTGAGACATCTTGTGACTGGGCATAATACTACCTGTAGCTCAGCCCAGATCCTTGACTGATGAGAAACAGCCCGGCAGCCCTTTCTGACCTTGTGTGTTATGCGACACTTGTAACCCAGCAGGGTGGATCAGAAGGAGCCTGGCTTTGCCTGGGAAGCTGGTGCTCTCAGGCCTGGCCTGCTTGGGTTTCTTCCTTTAGAGCACTGAGGTTTGGAGGCAGAGGTACAGAGCCCCAAGTCAAGAAGGTCCTTCCTGCTGGCATTTGCAAGGGACCTTAAGTTTTAGGGTTCCCACCTGTAACGCCCATCTCCCCAGTCCTTTTCAGAATGTATCATCGTGAGAATTGGTTTTCATTTAGCCTGGTCTGAGTCCATGCACATGCCTAGTTTAGAGTCTGTGTATGTTGGGGAAAGAAAGGAGGACAGAAGGGGAGAACATAAAGATGCAGAAAAAGGCCATGTGTATGCTATAAGCTACATACTGTAAGGGGAATTACAGTTAAAGCCGAAGGCCCAGGGGCAGAATGATTTTCTTAGGGTTGGGGACAGGGCCAGGACAAGCATGTCATTTCCTAACTCTTTCCCTTTGTCCTTCAAGCTGTTGAAATGTGGAGGAACACAGAGCCAGGGAAGGGCAGTGGAGCTGGAGCAGCGGGTCAGGGTTGGTTCCATGGCTGTCCAGCTGAGGCTGTCTGGCAGCCCTACATGGGCTGTCTGGCACCCCCACACAGGCTGTCTCGTACCCCCACATGGGCTGTCTGGCACCCCCACATGGGCTGTCTGGCACCCCCACATGGGCTGCCTGCTGGCCCTCCTGCTCTTCCTCCTCACTCCCTGCCTCTCTCTCTCTGCTCTTTCTGCACAGTACGCTCCCCTCCAGGGCTGGCCAAGACACCCCTGTCTGCTCTGGGCCTGAAACCCCACAACCCAGCGGACATCCTGCTGCACCCCACAGGTGGTGAGTGACCGGGTGAAAGGGCAGTGGTGGTTGGGCACAATGCACTTGGCAAGGGATCTAGCTCAAAGCTGCAGGAGAACACATTTGTGGGACCTGGGTAAAGATGGCCAGGGACCCTGCACACTTGCTGAGCTCTATCCTTGCACAGGGTTTGGGGTGATCTGTCCCTTTGTAGCCTTTCTGTTTTTGTCTCCTTGAACTTGGGGATTTGGAGACCTAATGGCCCTTTCCTTGTGGGGTCAGTCAGGCTTTCTGCTAGGAGCCTGGCTTCCCTGACCAGCCTACTGGCCATTGCTGTGTCTCCTCTCCTCAGAGCCCGGATCCCTGAATTTGGGATGTTTTCTTGCTCTCCCTCTTAGGCTCAGAGCTTTCTTGAGGAATCCATGACTCAGTAGATGCCAGGTCTTGGGTCCTTGCCCCTTCAGCCTAAGTCTCCCTTCCTGGCCAAGGTTCTCACCACCCCCAGGTAGCCTCCCCTTGTTCACATCCCCAGTGGTGCATCCCCAGTGGTGCAGCATTTGGCCCTGCTACTATGGACAGAGCCAGATTCTGGGGCTACCAGGGCTGCTCCCCAGCCTCTTGGGGCCTCACAGCTGTCCTGGTTACAGAGAGGAGGAAGGCCTCCTCCAGAAGGGACAACCACCCTGGCTCAGACCTCTGACTTCCTTTTCCCACTTCTGGCTCCTCACCTTCCTCTGGGGAAGCAACCAGGGGACCACTGGCACCTAATGCCAGCTGGAACTGGCTAAGCCTCGAAGGTTGCTCCTAGGCTGGCTTTAGGGCCGAGCTGGGGCTTTTGAGGTCAACTGCACGTTTTCTCCTTAATAGCCAGAAGACTGATCCAGCCAGGTAGGTGGCAGCAGCATGTGTTTGTGACCCGCATAGACATTGGCCAGGGCACAGCCTGCCACTGAGGTGTTGGCATGACCAGGGACACTGAGCCACAGGGGGAGAGAAGGGGGCTGGACTGCCTCTCACTGCCCAGCGCTGCTGCTCGAGACTCAGCTGTGCAAGCCTTGGCCACAGGGGCTGCGAAAGAGCCAGGTTCCTGAGGGCCAGGGTCTCAGGTTGTGCCCTGGACTCCTGGGGTCTGCTGCAGAGTGGGCCTTAGCCCGCTCTTGGAGGCTTCTCCTTAGCCTCCCCTTTCCGCCTTTCTTTCCTCAGCAAATTCAGTTCTTTCTCCAGAATGCTCCTTGATAACCAATCTCTCTCTCTTTCTCCTGCTGGCTCCTCCTCTCATCTTCATCACCTGACCCTTTTTCCTGTCTCTCTTCTCCTCTTCCCTCAGAGGAAAATGAGGGAAAGGAGGTGGCTGAGCTTCCAGATGGTAAGTATGGGTTTGTGTGTGGCCACTCCTGCTCTCTTGCGAATGGCTTTGCATGCAGGACTTGACACAGTTGGCTGGGGGACAGCCCTCTCTTCTTACCTGGTCTCAAGTGACCAGGCACTCAGCCTTCCTGTCCCCAGCTCTTGGCACTGCCTGAATGCTGCCTGGGGAGCTTGTCACCACTGGGCACCCATTCAGGGGCAGCTGGTGTCCAGGCCTCAATGTGGTGTCATCTTGTTGACAAAAGCACCCTCCTGCCACTTCCTCTCCTGCGGCATTTGCACCTACCTGCCGGGTGTGCAGCCACCCAGTGGCAGAGAGGACCGGCTGTCAGCAGGGCGCTCCTTCGGGCCTGTAGGCTCTGAGCAGCGCCTCTGGCTTCTGCTTGCCAGACATCAGTAGCACTCACCCAGCCATGACGACCGAAAGTGTCTCCACATGACCAGTGTCGCCTGGGGAAGCAATTGCCCTTGGTTCAGAGCCACCATCATAGAGCCACCTCTTGCCTTTTGGAAGCCTCTTCTAGTTTCCTACCAGCCATGAAAGTAGGCAGTCTGCCTCTTTGGGATCTCACACACCCCAGGGGGCTCCAGGAAAGCTGTATACACACCCTGGACCAAAGCATCAAGATGCCTGTGCACATTATTCTGGGAAGCAGTTTGAAGGAGTTAGGTAGCTGTGAGTCCTGGCCTGAGTCCTGCATTGATGAACCCTGTGTGGTGCACATCGCAGGAGGGGGACAGCCTCTAGTGGAAAGCTCTGGCAGCAGTCTCATGAGGACTGGAGCAGTGGGTGACTCGAAGGGGTGCTGGCCTGAGAGGTTTACATGTGGCTCCTAGCAGTGGCATGCAGTGGAGCTGGGAAGGGGTGGCTGGGATAGACAGGGTCCACAGCTATGAATCTGAGCTTCAGACCTGGGATACAGAGGAGGCTCCCAGCCCCCACGTACAAGGTATGCTTTCAGAGGTTCACCAGAGAGGGTTGATGACATGTCCTGGTGGCTGTGAGGAGCAAGTGTTAGGCTGGGGCTGGGACTCAGTGGTAGAGCACCTACCTAGCATACATACACAAGGACCTGGGCTCCTCTCAGTGCCACAGAGGAGCAAGTGCTGACAGCGCTGAGCTAAGACCTGTAAAGTGTACCTCATAAATGACTCTCACCTTGTGAGACCCCAGGTTCCCCAATTTCCCATCTGTCCTGAGTCACGGAGTTTGGAGGGCAACATTCCTAGCCACCCTGGTGTCATCCCCGACTGGGAGCTGGGGTTTGTGTTAATGGTGGGGTGGAGGAGGCATTGTGGATCTCCTGGCTGTGACTGAAGCGGTCCTTTCAGAGCCTTTCCTGCCTCGGTGCCCTGGGACCCCAGTGTGGGAGTCAAGTTGCTGCCTGGGCATGGGCGGAGGGCAGGGAGCAGGGCAGGGAACAAGGCTGGGAGGCAGTTCCGCATTTCCTAACTCGGGCTGCAAAGCCTGGCCCAGACCAGAGCGCATTCTTTTCTGACTCTCAGAAGGTCTGTCTGCATGACTTTCCTGCTTGTCCTCTGATGCGAAATTGAGGAAAAGAGGCCTGTGAGGGAAAGTGACCAGGGGTCTGGGCATGGTGGCCCAGGCCCATAATCCCAGCACTTGGGAGGCTGAGGCAGGAGAATCACTGCAGGTTGAAGGCTAGCTTGAGCTACGAAATGAGTTCAAAGCCAGCCTGAACTGCATAGTGAGACTCTGTCTCAAAAAGACCAAAGTAAGTGGCCAAATTATTCAGCAGAGAGAAATGAAGGATCTGGAGGCTGCTGCTCTGTTCACGTCACTGTGTTAAATACAGTCGTGCATTCTTGTTTTCATTGAGTCAGTCATTAGTTTTGGGGGCTGTTGTGTGCCGGGCATCATGCAAGGCTCTGGGGATATAATGATAAGCAGTGTAAGATACGGCTCTGAACCTCTCCGAGTGTATGCACGAACAGGAGCCAGAATTAAATGATCACTCAGAATTATGCATTCGGTGAGTGGGAGGGAAGGGAGACGATTTTATGAGAACTTACTGCGAAGAACATGCTTTATCCTAACTTGGTGGAACGCAGCTAGGAGAAGAACAGAGGGGAATAGGGTGGAAAAAGGCCATGGGGTGAGAAGGAGTATGGTGTTGGTGGCGCACGCAAAGGCCCTGTAGTAGGAAGTGGCAGCATGCTTCCGAGAGTTGAGTGAGGGATGTGCGGTACAGAGTGACAGCCCACAGGAGCCGGGCCATGTGGGTCCTCATCGCATCTTGTTTAGTAGTCACAGAAGTACTGAGAAGAAAGTAGTAGGAACCACATTCTACTGCCAAGAGGTTTCATGACTTGTCAGGCCTGCCACGGTTAGCCGGGGACACAGTTGAGAGCCTGCGCCATCAGCCTGTGGAGGCCATCCCTTCCCACATGACGGCACTGGAGACAAGGGACACTTTGACATCTGAGGAGTGCCTTTGCTGGGTGTGTGGACATAGAGCCCTCTCCACGAGGGAAGGAGAGCAAAAAATGCGAGGTTGGCATCAGGAGTGGCTTCCCGTGGCAGGGGGCACTCAGGGTAGGCTGTCTTTGTCCAGGTCATGTGGGGTGGACAGCTTGGCTCAGAGGAAGATGCTGGACTAGAGGCAGCCTCTAGGGGTTCTTCTTCTTTCTGGACTCCTGGTGCCTAGTGTCCTGGGCATCTGGGTGCTTGGCCCTGAGAGGGTGAGAAGGGTAAGGTAGCTTGGGGAGGTGGGTCTCAGGCATCCCAAGACTAGGTAGAAGTGCTGAGCTTGTGTGGGAAGCCGTGTGATGGGGGGCCATCCAAACAGTGTGAAATTCTAACTCCAAGCTCCTGGATCCGGACTCGGGTATTTGTTTATTTCCTCCATCTCCTCTCCACCACTCACATGTGTCTTCTTCCTCTGAAGTCACTGTTATCTTTTTGTCTTCTTTTTCTCTTCTGCTCCTTCCTCACCCCTCTCTTTCATCCCCTCACCTTCCTCCAGTGCTGGGGGTCAAACCCAGAGCCTCCCAAGTGTTAGCGGGTACCCTATCACCGAGCTGACCCCCCATCCCCCACATGTCTTGCTTTTGCTCAGGGTGGTCCCCTCCCCAGCCAGAGGTTTTTTCCAGGAGGCAGACAGTGCACTTGAGGGTGTTGGGGAGGAGTGGAGGGCATCCCAGGCTGGAGGAGCCCAGTCCCTTCTGTGTCTCCAGCTGCTTTGAGTGCCACCAGCCTCTTGAAATGATTTGGGCTCCTGGAATGTACCCCTCCCAGTCTTCCTAGCTCCACTGCCTGGATACAGCTGCCTGGAATTGGTGGAGAGGAAGCAAGCTGCAGGGTGCTCAGGGTGGGGGAGGCTGGAGTGGCCCAGCCTGGGGCTTAAGCAAGGGTAAGTGGTTCTGACCATTGTGACAGGCCGGAAGTAGCAAAAATCAGAAGGAAGTTTCTGCCTCCTGATATTTCATCTACTTCCGATGGATGTCATTGTTCCCGCTTTACAGATGAAGAAACTGAGGCAGGAAAGGTTCTGGTCAGAAAGAAGGGGAAGCCCACAAGTATTAGTATACAATCCTAAGGTGGAAAGGGGACAGAAGCTGAGGGGCAGATTGAGAAAGGAAGCATTTTCATATGAAAATCAGTCTGGAAATTTGGGGAAACCGACACTGGGCCCTGGACTTGGTCTTACGGTCCTCGGCGAGGACAAACCATAGAAAGCAAGGTGCGGGCACCAAATGGGGCTGGGCTCTGTGTGGCCACCTGACACACGGGGTGTCTCTGGCCATCACGGCACCCTCACACACTGCGCCTTCTCCCCATTTCCATCCAGTTCCTCAGGTTCAGACTCCTAGTCCTTGAGAGCTCTTCTGCCTTCCTGTGGCTAGGGTAGTGGCCACGAGACAGGCCACAAGGACATGGCCAACTTCGCATTTCCCATCCCCAGGACTCCTAATGTGAGGCTCCTCCAGCCCACCATGTAGACCTGTCCTTCCTCTTGGGGCTGCAGCTGCTGGGTGGGCTGGAAGTGAACTACGGGGCCTTCTCTGGGGTTCCTATTTAGTAGAGGGGTTGCTCACCCAACATGTGGGAAAGCCAGTGGATCATAGTGGTGCAACTAAAGGAGGGTTTAATGGACTGTTTAAAAGTCTGGGCAAATTTGTGAAGAATGTCACATACCACGTGCTGTCCCTGGCAGGAGTAGGGAGCCATTCCCACCCTAGGCATGAGGAAACAGCATAGCCTGAAGGAGAGGGTGGGGACCAACTGTGGCCTTGCATAGAGGGAGCAGTGATGTCGCCTCTCTTTCCCTCCTGCTCATCTCTTGATAGTCCCTCCTGGAACGACAGGATAAGGGGATGATGTGGTGGGAGAAAGCGGATGCTTGCTTTCTCCAGGGATGCAGACGAGGGCAGAGAGAAGATGAGGATGGAGAAGGGGGCCAGAGGAGAGCATGGACTCTTGGGCGTCATCCGTGGCATTTCCAGCCTAGGCTCCGGCTCCAGGGATCGTGGATCTCTTAGGCCTCTTTGGACACTTCTCACTGCGTGGGGCTGGAGGGCCAGGGCTGTGCATCTGTGATTGGTGGGGTAGACACACACCACGGCCAGAAATCCTCAGGCTTTCTGTGGCTCAGGAGTGGGAAGTTATCTGCTCTGTATGAGGTACTGGAAAGACCTATTAGCCAGGCAGGCTCTGGGCACTTAAGAAAGGAAAGGAGGATCCCCGTTGTCTTAGTTACTCTCCTCTCGTTGCTGGGACAAATACCCGACACTCAAAATGAAGGAAGG
>NDGM010738554.1:0-17895 GCA_002564305.1 Octomys mimax
CTGAGGCGAGTGCAGAGATGAAAGCAGTTTTAAGGCCTGTTTAAAGCCGTGAGAGCCTCTTTGTTCATGCTTTCTTCGTCCTGCCACCCTCTAATATTTCATCTATATTCATCTTTATGGCTTTCCAAATTATAGATGTCAGCTAAAATCTGACAGAAGAGAGGCTGAGGAGAAGAGGAGGAACAGGCCATGGGGCTGAGGAAGGCTAAGCGATTGGTTGTGGGCGGCCTGAGCCTGGGCCCACGCCTGCCTCTCGGGGTCGCCAGCCCAGGCCCGGCTTGTGCTGACCACAGGCAAAGGATGAGGCAGGGGTGCTGGTGGTGGAGCCCTGCGTCCTGGTGGGAGGAGGAGGAGGCAGAGCAGCCGGGGGAGGCCGAGCCTTGGCAGGGGCTCTGTGGGCGTCCGCAGCCTGCTGCCCCACAAGCTTGGTCCTTTCACTCCCTATCGTGCCCACTGCAAGTCGAGAGCAGGGTTCCCGCCCTGGCTCAGGTTCACTGATTTGGAGCAAGTCTAATCCAACTGGTTTAAGCTCCATGTGGCAGGTCTGGGTCTGGCTCCACAATGCGGAGAGCAGGAGATACAGCAAACGCCGTGAACAAGACTGGAGGACTCGGTGCAGGGCCAGGCAGGAAGAGCTGTCAGCCTGTGCGGGCAGCTGACCTCTATGCAGCTACTCCACTCTGACGCATTGTGAAGCCACAGCAACTCCAGGAAAATACCGTTTATACCAAAACAGTACCAGGCTGGCTTTGGGCAGCAGGCCACCGGCTAGCAACATCTGTGCTACCTGCAAAGGCCCCCAGGCTTTTGCCACAGCCTCCAAGCCCACCTTGTGAAATTTTTACTTCCAGAGCTGTGGAAGTGAAAATTGCCATCTCTGGACATTCCTTTGGGGAATTTCCTATCTCCTGATTCTCTTGATGTGGTTTTTTTGTTTGTTTGTTTGTTTGTTTGTTTTTTAATGTAAGCATTGCAAACATATTTGTAACAAGTTTGTTAACACCTTTCCCCCATCCCTGGCACTCCTGGGTCTGATCTCCATAAACTGGTTCTTCCCTGGTTGTCATGTCTTCTCACAGCTCCACCTATCTGGTGATTTTTGGTTGGATACTGGACATCATGCTGCGGTGTGTAGCAGTAAGCTCCGGATGGGCTTGTGCTCCCTCAAAGAGTGCTGGCTTCTTTTGGGCAGAGTTGAACCCTGAGCCGGTGAGTCAGGCTCTGGAAGTTGTCCCACGCCCCAGGGAATGCATCCACAGCAGCCTCGCCTCCACATTGGCTCAGCCCACCTCGAGGCAGGACCCTTCCCAGTCTCTCCTGAAAACCTGTGCCATCCATTCCCTCCACTTCAACTGCTGGACACTTCAGTGGAGCTAAGCTACTTGCTTCAAAGCCCTCTGAGAGATGTTACTTTTCTGGGGTCCCTCATAAAGCCCCCTTCTCCCTGGGCAGCTGGTGTCCTGGAAGGCGCTGCACCCCTGCAGACTTCTACCACTCTTCTTCACACGCTGAAGCACATACGCCGTCACCTCAGGACTCCGGCTGCCATCACCTGCTCCTGGGTCCTCAGTGGGTGCTCCTTCTCACAGGACTCAGAGCTGTGAGTCCCAAGGAATAAAAGCAGAGAAGGGAGAACTGAAGAGCTCCCAGCCACCCGCAAGGAACCTCCAAGGCCGTTCCACCGAGGGCCGTGCATCAGCCACGGGCCTTCAGCTCACCACTTTCCCAGATCTGCAGGAGAATCTGCCAAACTCTGGACAAGAGCTCTGTCTCTCCCTGAGCCACACTCAGCTAGAACTGAGATGTGAATGGGCCATCAGTGCTCCCCTTCTAAGAGGGGACAGAGGCAGAGAGGAGAGAGGGTGCCACCAAAAGCCAAGGTGCTCCTGGGGGCCCAGAGTGAGAAGAGGCAGGAGGATCCCCCGAGGCTGCCAGAGCACCCAGCTCTGCACACATCTCAATTTCAAAGCCTGGAACTTCATTCTGAACTTCTAGCGGCCAGAGCAGTGGGAGGAACTTCCTGCCTGAAGCTGCTGTGTTTGCAAGAACTGCAGACCCCTCATTCCCTGTGGCCAGCTGAGGGGGATCCAGGCTTCCTTGGCTAGAAATGGGCGTCGAAGAGCATGAGCGGCCAGAGCACAGGGCCACCGGGAAAACTCCACACTGGTGGGAAGTGCCTGGAATCTGTGATTGGGGCCCCTATGACCTATGGAAGAGGACTGCAGCACCCACAGTCCAAGCCTCTGGGCAACCACCCCTGTTGTCACCTGCAACCCAGCAGCCTGGCCTCAGAGGATGGGTGTCATTCACTCTGTGTCCCCTCACCCTCTGGGGTCACCTCTGGCACCAGAGCAGCACACCTGGCCTCAGTGCCCCAGACAGATGGCATTATGTGGCTGGGCAGGTCAGTGGCTCACTGAGGACAAGACAGAGTGGAGTAGGTGTGCATGAGCTGGGGACCAGCATGTGTGCTATTTCTGGGCAGTGTCTTTATGAAAGTGCAGCAAGGAACCGGGCATGCAGAGGCTCCACAGCCATCCATAACAACAGGAGGACACTCACCTCAGGAGCTACCATGAGACCACACCTGGGCTGGCCCTGGGCCAGGGTGGTCACAGACAGGGTGGCGGATAGAGGAGCTCAGCCCCAGGAGCTCTCGGCTCTGTCACCAGTGGCCTTCCCTGCCCCTGTGAGGCACTGCTCTGAGGGAGGGTGGGCTGGAAGGAGGCACAGGACACTGGTGTAGGGAGGCTGAGCTGCCAGCCAGGACTCCTAGGGGCAGGTGTCCCCTCAAAGAGCAGGGCCAGTCAGTGACCAGGCTGCTGCTTCCTGACTTTGGGTGTCGGGCAGCCTGGACCTTGCCATGTCCACCCCTCACCCTGCAAGGCTAGGATGCCAGGAAGCGGCAAGACATACTCCCAGGCCCCTGCCAGGCTGCAGCTTCTTCTCCAATCCAGGCTCCTGTCCAGCACTGTCACCCCACAAACCATCCTCTCCTGTGACTCAGCCCCACTGCAACAGGCCCCACATCCTCACTGGCCGTAGTATTTAGCCTCCACCTGCCTTCCATACTGCCCAGATCTCTAGGGCCAGCTCCCTCATCTTGGGCTGGTGGGCAGCAAAGAGACACCCACCCTGTGGGCTCCTTGGCAGGGGCTTCACCCACTCTGGGCCCAGCCAGGTTCCCTCTGTGTCCTGCAGGACTGTAATCTGGCATTTGGAGAGAATAAGTTAAAGGCAATTTTACCACGGTAATAAAACCAGCAAATGATGCTCTGATGGTTTTAATGAGATCCATCCTATCTCCTCTGATGGAGTCAGCAGACGGCAGCCCCGTGTGAGAGGTCAGAATGAATGTCACTGGGTTCTGCAAAACTGAGAGCCGTCGCCACGGAGCTCGCCTAATCTGCCCCAGCATCCAGCAGGAGTGATGAGAAGATACCTCACAGGAAATTGTCCTCCCCTTCTTGTAACCATAACGACAGAGGCAGCAGGTCCTGCTCAACTTCCCCGGAGAGAGTCACATCAACACATGACCACACCAGAGGAAAGGCCGAGGGCAGGACTCTCCCAGCATCAGAGCAGGGTCCTGGAGATCCAGCTCCTGCTCCGTTGAACAAGGGTGCTTGGAAGGTCGCAGAGACTAGGCTTGGGTGGGGTAGGAAGAAGGCAGAGCCAGGGGCACTGCTGTGGGCTGTGGCAGCTGTGCGGGCAGACGCTGAGTGGCCACCTTTGCTGCCCAGAGCCTTCAAGTCCCAGCCCAGTCTCTGCCCACTGAGACTCCACTCCAGTCTACAGCTGTGCACAGAGCCGCAGAAGCATTTTGAGAGAAATTAAAGAGTCTGCAAAGGGAAAGGTACACCCAGGTCACGGACAGGAAGACTTGGCATGGACAGTGTCAGCCGCCTCACCCTGAAGGGTTGACTCTGTGCACTCCACCAAGCTCCCAACAGGGTTCTCAGCTGCACTGACACTGTAATGCAGCGCTCCCTTGGAGTGCAGCGGCTTGGAGAAGCAATGTCCATCTTGGACAGCAGGCTCCGAGGCCCTGCAGACCCAAAACCAGTGCGATCTCAGTGGCGAAGCAGACAGAGGAAACATGACAAGACAGGACTCGGGACTGCGTGGGGACTTGGGCCTCGCCTGTTGGTTTTTGCCCAGGCCCTGAGGCAATGCAGTAAGAAGCAAGCATCTTTTCAACAAGTGACGTGGAAGAACTGAAGGGATGCGAGGGGGGGAGAACCCAGCCCCACCCTCCCACCACGCCTGCACGTTGACTCAGCGTGGACCTTAGCGCAGCACGTAAAGCACAGGTGTTCAGGTGCCCAGGAGAACGTCCTCCTGACAACGGGTGGCAAAGACAGGTTAGAGGGCACGCAAGAGGCCCCGGCCCTTGAAGACACAGGATAAGTGGAATTTCACCCTCAGACATTAACAGGTCAGGTCACTGAGACGCTAAGAAAAGACAAAGACACTCCACAGAAGGGGCTCAATCTATTTACCTGCACACATGTTGCTCGTCATATATCCTGAGTATATAAAGACTTTTAGGCACAACCCAACTAAACACTGCAGACGACTTGGACAAGTACTTCACAAAAGGAGAGATTCAGGTAGCTAATGAGAAGCCATTTCAAACCGAGCGCGGTAGTCCTGAACACCCAGACATGGGTTGCTGAGGTAGCAAGACTGTCTCAGGAGAGAAAGGTGTTAAAAAGGGGGCGACAGGGGTGGCTCCAGTTAGTGTACTTGCTTGGCAGCTTCGCGGACCTAGTTCAACTCCTAGCACTACAACAACTGGAAAAAGAAAAGATGGCTTTTCATGTGAAAAGATGCTTGATATCATTAGTATAACGAAATATAAATCAAAATCTCAGGATGGTGGGTCTCAGCCCCAAGTGTTGGGGGCCCTGGGGCTCCCCTGCACAGCTGGTGAGCATGGGTAATTGGCCACAATCATCTACCTATCTTGTGAACCCCAAGGTATTTATCCAAAAGAACTTTGTCTCCAAAAGCACTTTACAGCTGGAGACATAGCTCAGTGGCATAAGCACCTGCCTGGCAAGCACAAGGTCCCAAGTTCGATCCCTGGTACCAAAAACGCTTTACAGCAACTTTATTCATCATAATCCTACACTGGAAAGTACTCCAAGTCCACCGAGGGGGAGGTCCACACACAGCCCCACCTCTCAAAATACGGTGGATTCAGCCATAAATCTGTGGATAAGCCTGATGCTGAAGGAGGAAGCCAGAGCAGAGTGCTGACCCCTCCTACTACCAGCAAACTAAGGGTGTCAGCGCAGTGCTCCCCAAGAGGCTGGGGTGCCAGACTGGCTACAGTGGGGGTCTTGTGGCTTCAGAGGGTGGCAGCTGCAGGCCTGCATTTTTGTGGAAATTAGTTGGGTTGTGCCTGCAAGAAGGTGTCTTTCGCTTTACATAGATTTTATTCCATTAAAAAATATGTCCCTGACAGTATCAAAGAAAGCCTGCTCTCCCCCACCCTGCCAAGCCACCTGGGGCCCCGACCTGGGGTCTGTGCCCAATGCCTGTGGCGCCAGAACCCCACTGCATCCCCCTCCTAGGGGGCCTTGGGGGCTGAGGTGAGGGGAAGGCTCTGTAGCTCCCCTCTGAACCGCCTACCTTGTACAACCTGGACCACAGAGCCAGTGGAGCAGGGAGCCCAGAATCTGGACGCAGGGACCCACAAGGCAGATCTGCAGGGACTCACTCCGGCCAGCCCTAAGACATCCGCAGCCCTGTGGCCAGGCTCTGGGATCCGTCAGCAGCAGCCCCATAAAATGCAGGGGAATCTTAACTTCCACGCCTGGCCCTGACTGAGCCCGGACTCTTCCACGCACACCCAGGCATCCCTCACCCTCCTGCAGTCCCTGCCCCTCCAGCCCACCTGCAGCACTAGTCCTTCTAAAGCCAAGCGTGGTGCACATCTCACCCTGCACAGAGCACTCTGTCTCCAGGGCATGGCAGGTCCTGGCCTACAGGAGCCACCAGGATGCGTCTTGGTGGCCAGGCACTGAGCTGAGGGTCCCTCCCCTCGTCCCCAGGGCTTTCCTCAGGCAATCTCTTGTGACCCCTCCTGACCTTCCACCCTCTGAGGGGTACCACTGGCCAGGGGAGGGGGTCACAGCAGGGCTATTGCAGGCCTGCACCCCTGTGAAGGCCATAACAGGGCAGCCTGAGGAGCGGGGGAAGAGGGTGCACCGGCGATTTTCTCCAGAAACACACGGAGGGAAACCACTCTAACTGGTGAACAGCCACTGTGTCCAGCTAATTTCCACATAATAGAATCAAACCACTTCCCATTCCTCTCCACCATCTCCTCTGCATAATTTGACAAATTGCGAAAGTGATTTGATTCAGTGGCTCCAATACCACCCAATTCTTTTCAACAGTCATGGACAGAGGGGAAGAGGGAGGGAAGGCAGCAGCCCCATGGATGCTGGGGGGACAGTGCTGGACTGTGTGGGATGTGGGGCACACTCCGCAGGTGGGGCTGGCGGCTGGGACATGGCCCTGTGGGCAGGCGGCAGCACCACATTCCATCACCACCATGCAGGCAGGGCCCATCTGGGATGCAATCTGCCCTGGGGTCTCGCCAGGGATTCCTGGCTCTGAGCGGCGCCTGGCAGGGCTAGCCCCATGCCTGGCCAAGTCGGAGGCTCTGCTGGCACCACCGGCAGCCAAGCAGTGGGGAGGAACAGCCCAGCCAGGACGCAGCTGGCACCAGACCCACACAGGCCACAGGCCTCCCTTTTCCCTCCCTCCGGGCTCACACCTTCGTCCCATCCTTTGGCTGCCCCACACTCCAGGAAGGCTGGACAGCTCTCCAGTGCTCACAGGGCCTGGCCTGCTCTGTGTCCTTAGCCTGCCCAAGGCTCCTTTCACCACAGCTCCTCGCCCGGCTTGCAGTAGGGCTGCAGCTGCGCCCAGAGGGAGTGGCCTAAACACAGGGCTGAACTTCCCAGGTTACCAGGTGACGAGGCCCTAGTGCGAGCAGGGCACAGGGACCTAGGGTTGGCCTTCCTCTCAGCCCTGCCCATTGCACAGTCACCTTTACTGAAGCAATGCTGTTTTCAGGGTTTTTTAAAAATTTTTTAAAATTACACAAATACCCTCATTTAAACAGGCTCAACAAGGAGAAGTGGCCTCAGAAGGGGTCAAGGGCCTGCCAGCCCTCCTTGGGGACATGCCAGGGTTCCAGGCATCCCTGCCTTGGGGATTCACATGCAACCCCACCTGCCTGGTGACCCTGTTGAGCACTGGCCCTCGGCATCTCTCCCCTACATTGTTCAGTCCTAAAGCCATTTCTGAATGTCCACCATGGCAGAGGCTGGAGCCCAGTTGGCACACGGGCAATGAGCAGTGCTGTTGCGTGGTGTCAGGGTGATACACAAGTGTGTGCACACACATGTACATGCACACACACACACACACACACACCTGTCCCAGTACTGTGCACAGCAGCTGTCCCCTGAGCCTGCAGCTGAGACTCTGGTCAGGGGGCTAGAAGGCCAGGCCCTGAGGGGACATAAGTCCCCTCCAGCCACATGGGCCTTGGGGGAACCTCAAGATCCTGTGGAAACTGAGGACCCCAAGAGTGAGAACCCCCAATCCCTAGGAAAAAAGAAAGAGGCTAGAAGGAGCCAGCAGTGTGTGATCCCCCAAGAGCAACTGAGAGGGACCCCAGTGGGGAATTTGCACTTGAGACAACAGGCTGCGCACTGGGGTTTCCACGGAGGTCAGTGTGAGACCAGGCCAGCCTCCTTCCAGGCCCTCATGGGAAGGAGCAGTGAGTCGGGCAGTCCTTGGGGCTGGCACAGGCTGGGGACACCAGTGAGCACCAGGGTGAGGGAGATAGGTCTGCGGCCAAGTCATCTGCTATGTTTTAAACCCAAAAAGCGTGTGATGGAAGCATCTGGGTTTGCAACCAGAGTCACTTTGTCCCCAGTCACCTCCTTGTGGTTCCTGGACCCTGCATACATGGGATACCAGGGAGCAAGCTGGTGCACCTTGGCCCAAGGGTTCTCTGGACTCCTGACCCACTCCCAGCTGCCTAGAGAATGACCCAGAAAACGGCCCTGGATACAACCCACCTGCCTGTGCTGTAGCAGAGTGCTGCATGAGTTTCCGGGGACAGGGAGGCCCTGTGGCAGAAAAGGGGTTAACATAGCACAGGGCTGCTGGCGTCAGCCCCACACAAGATTTACTGATTTTTTAAAAGAAAAATATGTCACAGTCTCTGTGATGGGTGTAGACCAATTACGTGCTTGGCCAGCTGGCTGCAGAGCCACAGGCACACGGCGCCAGCTCGGGCTGTGGCGCCAGCAGGAGCCGCCCCACAATGGTGCAGCTCTGCGACCTCACTCTCCTCGCACGTTCCGGCAGCACTAGCGCAGCCCCTCACCAGCACCAGCTCTGTGCCAAGCACCTTGGGGGCTCCTGGGGTCTGGGCTGCCACCTCCAGGCACCCAGCCTGCAGCAGCAGAAGTAAGGGTGTCGGAGGAGGGGCCGGGGGCTACCTGGGATGCAGCCAGGGTCCACTCAGGGGGCTGGAGGAGGTCCCCGTGGAAGAGACAGACAAGCAATCCAAGGAGGGGCATTATCCCTTGGAGGAGCTCAGTGTGGGCAGTGAGGAGACTGAGGGGACTGTGACACAGGACAGAAGGTGACAACTCACAAGAGGGCCAGGGTGAGGCATGTGGGTGTCCCGGGGCTGGACCACACAGACCCAGTGGCTATGCTGAGCCCCTGGAAGATCTGAATGGAAGAGACTTCAAATGTGCATATTGTCCTCCAGGGTGGCGAGCTCTGATACATCCTGCAGCCGACGTCATTCAGCCGTGGAAGAATAAAGCTGGTACGTGCTGTGTGGCTGACTCCACAGCCACGTCCAAGGGAGCCCTGGTGCCTGGGCCACCTAGTGTGGGGTCCCACTGAAACACCAAAGAGACTCCACCAGTGAGGTCGGAGGCCACCAGCAACCTGGGTGGGACAGGTGGTGTTATTTGTGGGTGTGGATTTCTCTGGGGGGTGTTAAGATGTTTGGTTCTAGATGGAGGCAGAGCGCAAACTCAGAAGGAGCACTCTCTGAGCCCCAGGCTCTAGGAGTTAGAGGAGGAAAAGAGGAGGAGGCAGGCAGGGACAGCAAGGGTGGCGATGGCCCAGGGTGCAGGACATTCCCCGGGTCACCAGGCACTTCCAGGGAAAGATGAGGAGCGATTTCTCTGAGATGAAGGCAGGAAAGCAGGGGACCAAGTGGGTCCAAGGCCACCCGTAAAATAACCCTAAGCATGTGAGGAAGCTCCCTGCATGTACAGAAATGTCTCCGTAAATCAAAATCTGTTCTAAAATTATGATTTATTTTTAAAAATCAAAGCACACATTTGACTTATGCAGGTTGCTGGTGATAGATTCAGCTAGATTTCTAGAATGCACAGCCTTCTTGACTGGGAGACATTAGGACCCCTGGGACCAAGGTGGAGGGGATGCTCTTCTGAGGCCCCCCTGTGGGGCATCTTGCCCTAGCAACCTGCTCGTCCTCCAGTCCTCCAGCACCTACAAAGCCTCACTGAGCCCGATGCCCCAGACCCCACTGTGGAACTTTTGTGCTCAAAATGTTTCCAAACCTCGATGTGTTACTTCCACCTCTGCAGATGGGCTTGCTCACCACAAAACACAGGCGCAAGTTGCACCCAGGCTGTTTCTGTTCCAGGCTGTTGCCGTGTTTGTAAAGCTCCACTCACACAGTGAAGACTCCACCCCACCTGCTAAGCAGCATAAAAGTGACTTCCTGCACTTGTCTGGGGGCGGACTTCGGAGTCCACAGCTCCTCTGAGCCCGGGGGTGGGCATAAAGCGGGGTCCACTTCTCCACGTGCTGCTCGGTTTGTTCATCCCCAGTAAACCTAAAGTTACTGCACCAGCAGGAGTTCAGGAGACCAGGTGAACAAAGGCGAGCACCTAACCCGCCCTGTAACCCGCTGACCTGGCCGGATCACCGTGCTCTATAGAGGGGACAGGGCTTTGCTGAATGGTGTCCCTGCTTTGCTGAGTGGGTGGGCCTGGAAATCTGTGGCCTGTCTGCTCCGCAGGGATAGGGCTAGAACCCAGTCTGTAGCTCTCCAGCCAGCCGGCTGGCCCTGCCTGTCATGGCCAGGGCCACAGGGGGTCACGGAAAAGGAATCAGCCTTGGGAGCTGTGTCCCACACTCACTGGGCATCCCTAGGGGCCTGAGAGGAGGCTGGGATCCTGCATCATCGCCACAGGAAGTTTAAGCTTGTCCCCACCTGCCCCAGGAGCGCCAGATCCTCTCCCTGGTTGGAGACCAGTGTCTTCTTGGCACATCTGTCCTGTAGCCACCCTGGTCCCTAAGGTCAGGCTTAGGACTTAGTTCTGAGGCAGAATGGAAGCGCCTGGCTCTCCTTCCTGTGCCCCTCTCTGCAGAAGCAACAAGAAATTTCCTGAGGTGGCAGGGCTTAGGGAGGGACTCTGGCCCACTATTAAGGTCCTCGACCTTCTCGAGCCCTGGTAAGATGTGACAAACATACCTAGCTCCCCTGCAGGCTTCCCAGTGTCAATGCTGCCCTTTCACATGGAGCTGCAACAGCTGCCATCAAACAGCTGTGTCTCCTGACAGCCTAACCCACACCTGCTCAGTAGCTCAGGTGGCGGGCCCTGATGCACAAGGCTCAAATTTCAACCCAGCTGTGGAACTGAACTTAGACCAGCCAGCATGCTCAGATCTGAAGGCTTGGGTTTAGAGCAATTAGCAGGCCTGAATTTTGGGCAAATCACAGGCCTACAGCAGCTATATATGCAGTACTCCTCTCACTCCTCAGGTTAGTCTAGAAGGTTCCCTCTGGTGTACTGATCCCCTGTGTTGAAGAGCAGATCTTACGCAAAAAAATCCCACACACCTCTGGTCCGATTTTAGTATATGCGCTGCCAAAGCGAGCACACACCTCTGGTCCGGTAAGTATGTTCAGGATTTATTTCTCTGGTCGTGTGGGCTTAGCAGGTCCTGCAAATCTTATTACTGTGCTGAGTAATGTCCCTGAGTATAGCTTTAAAAGAGTTAGAAACTCTAGAGGCTGTTAGTCCTGAAGAGTCCAGAGACCAGCAGCAGCAAAGACCGGCAACAGGAGGATCAGCGGGCACCACCTGAAAGCAGCCAGGAGGACGGGCCAGGGGCATCGGCACTGACTGGTGTTACCTGCTGGCACCAGGGCCCTCGCAGAGGTGCACTTTGCTGGTTTATGGTTTCCAGCAGAACTGAGCAGAAGCACCCTCGGCTGCTGGCAGAGCTCTTGCCCTTGCGTCCCCCAGGCCCTGCCCTCTCTCAGAACTGCAGGTCCATGCCCACCACCTCTGCCCACCCTGTAGGCCTGGGCTGGCTGAGTAGCCTTCAGCGCTGGTTCCCTGTGCTGTGGGAATGTGATACCCAGTGGACAGAACAGGCTTGCGGCTGCCTCCGGACCCTAGGACCCCCTCCTTCTCAGGCTCTCAGCTCACTGCCTTCTCTCCCTTCTGCCCAAGCTCCCCTTGAGGCTGGACAGGGCCCCCCACCAGGGCAAGGCGGCTGCTCCTGAAAAGGTAGGCTGTGCGTGGAGTCAACCACAAAGACATGCATATAGTGTTGAGATCCCAGGAAACAAGCAGCGGCTGGAGAAGCCCTCCTCCCCTACGGCAGAGGTGGATGGGCCCTCAATGTGGGTGTGCACCAGCCAGGTCCCCAAGACCACCTGGGAGAGGGGTGTGGCCTGCTCTCAGGGGGATGAGCTAGGCTGCACCAGGCAGCTTCTGAGGCTGCTGCAATGAACAGCCTAACCTGAGAGTTACAGAACATTAATTTATCATCTCACCATCTGAAGCTGATGCCTACAACCAAGGTGCCCGTGAGACCCTGCGGCAAGGTGCCATGAGGTTCTGCTCCCTCCATGGCACCAGGATTCCCAGAGAACAAATCTCACCTCAGTACCAAAAAGGCCACTGGGCAGGAGCTGGCTATGAGCTGCAGTCTAGCCTGCTGTCCCCCCATGTGGAAAGCCCACCCATCCTTCCTTCCCCAGCACTGGCCTCCCGACTGCATCCACCCCCTTTCCTGGGACTCACACGAGACCCCACGCACTGCGTCCAGCACACTGTGGCTGGGGCAGTGGCTGATGAAGGGGACAGACACAAAGGTCACTAGGGCGGCAGTGACTGCTAAAGGTGCACACCTGAGAGGCCCCAAGTCACCTCTCCCAGGAGCCCCGGCCTCACCCCTGCATGCAGATGGATCCAGCTTCTCCTCCTTCCCCACCCTGCATGAGGTGTGCTCACCCTGCACCTCCTCCCTGAGGGCCAGCAGACTGATCCCAGTGAGCATTTCATTGGGCTTAAGGGGAGAGAACTTAGCCTTTTAAAAGGTCCTAAAAGACAATCCCTCTGGAGAGGACCCAGACCCCAGAGCCCCCTGTGCGTGCATAGACGGGCGGAGGAGAGGACTGGCAGAGGCACTTGGAAGGCTGGGGTGCTTGGGTCTGAAGTCAGCTCTGAGACCTGGGCTCCCTTCAGGCTTTCCCAGAAAAAAGTCTCCTGCCACATGGGCTGCCTGTGAGCACCGTGGAGCTTCTCTCCTCAGCCAAAAAGGAAGGAGCCAAGAGATCCAAGGGAAGCAGGTCAACACCTGTGGCCTGTCCCCTAAGGGAGCAGCATCCGCAGTGTGGAGGACACAGCAGGATGCCTGCCCCCAGCTCCTCTGACAGAAGGAGGCAGCCACTCCTGCCCAGACATGTGGGTTATCCAGAGAGACCCTTGTCAACACTCCCCAAGCAATGCACATAATAAATGAGTATTTCACCTCAGTTTTAAAAGTACGTGCCACATTCCAATGCCAACTTTCATCTCCTAAGGTGGCAAAGCCTGCCCTGGGGTGGCAGATACGGAGCAGGCAAGGAAGACCACTCAGCGTGGTCACCAGGAGGGCAGCCCCTCGGAGATGACGAAGGTTCCTGGAGCCACAGACGCTGTGCCTGGGAGCCGGAATTCAACCTGGAGGTCCTAAAAGACAACCTTTACAGAGAGAATCCACAGTAAGGAGACCAGGTTGTGACCACGCTGTGGCAGCCCCTCCCGCGCTGCCCTGTCTTTGAAGCAGTCTCAGGCAGCGAGTTTGACAGCGCTGGCGAAGACACCAGCCACTCGCTACCTTTGCATGGAAGCAGGCAGATGAGAGCATGTTCAGACCTGAATGCAATTCCTGAGGGAACCCCAGGAGGCGTTTGAGACTCGCAGAGGCCGTTCTAGACCGTCCTCCTGTGACCCTAGTGAGTGCCACTGTCTGCTGTCTCCTGGGAAAGAAAGGCTGCCTTCCCCAAAACACAAATGCACCAGCACACTCACGTGCACATGCATGCACGTACACACATACACACGCACACACAGGCACAAACATGCACGTCTGCAGGCAGCACCCTCCTGTAAAGATTAATCTTCATTAGCCGAAGTAACTTAGTGCCTTTGCATGCATACTGCAAAAGCTAAGATGAAAGGGTTGTGCACAAAAGAGAGATGAAGAACGCGCACCCCACGAGGAACCACCCAGGGAAACCCAGAGGAGGCTTAGACAGAAAGATTTCCACTGCTCCAAGACAGCCTGGTCCCCAAGGAGGAAAGCATTCAAGGACACAGGGGACTTCCAAGGACAGGTCACAGAAAACAGAAGCGGGCGCCCCTGGGAGCTGGGAAAGTGCCCAGCTAGAGGAGCCATCTGGATCAGCGAGGTCTGGCAGGAGGAATAAACACAGGAAACACCTCTCAGGGCCCAGCTGGAGGACACTGCTCAAGTTCAAAGCAGAAGTAAGGTGGCAGGTGCAGAATTCAAGTCAGAAGCTCTAACAGGTGCATAGCAGACGCTCCTGAGGTGGGAAGAGGGTAGTAATCCAGCAGGTCAAAGTGCAGGTCCTCAAGCCAAGCCTGAAGCTCAAAGGCAGGCCCTGGAGGCTGAGGGGCAGGGGCTTGACACCATCATGATGGCTTTGAAGGGATAGAAAGGTTAGGGGCTTCGCCTAAATGTCAGAGGCTAGCAAGTTCCAAAGGCAGACACGGCCTCACAGGCACAAGAAACAAAGCCACAGGAACACTGGGGAGGATGAGGGGCTCTGGGGCGCGGTGCCCAGACCACCGTCCCCACTCTCTCCGCACCAAGTGTGCCAGTCTCATAGAGAAGAGACACAGCAAGGAATCGAGGGCACCATGGGACAAGGGGAAAACAGATCAGATGTGGGTCGGCAAGCTGGCAAGCAGGCAGCACAGCCGGGGACAGAGCCTCCACTGTCAGGACTCGAACAGCAGACAGCAAAGGTGAACGCAGGAGGGGCGGTGGCAGCCCCGTGTAGTACTTCTATTTCCGCAGCCTGCCAAGTGTAAGGTCCTGAGTTCCATCTCTGGTGTCGGAAGCAAAGACAACAACAAAAAATAGAAATTGCTATTTCTGCAACTTTGTGCTAAGTTTGAAACTACTTCCAAATTTTAAAGAAGCAGCAGTCAAGTTTTCCAGGCCGGGTGACAAGCTGTGCGGTCACGTGCACGGGGGCCCTCTCACATGGGTTGTGGCAAACTACCCTGGTGAGCCAGGACAGAATGGGAACAAGCCTCAGAAGTGCAGGGGCACTGGCAGACACCTGGCAGCTCCCTGTGGGCACAATTGCAGGGACACAGATACTATGTGAGAAAGATCAAATTAAATTACCAAAATTCCCAGCACTTGGGAGGCCAAGACGGGAGGATTGCTGTGTGTTCACGGCCAGCCTAAAGTACGTAGTGAGACCCTGTTTCAAAAATAAAAAACTCAAATAAATAAATAATCAAAGACAGAAATGGTAGAAGGGTTGAGAACCAAAAACTAAGCCCTGAACTTGAGAGAAACGCACCAGCCTCCCTAGAATCGTAGCTTCCCAAGGTGGTGACTGGTATTCATGTTCCCTCAAGTCCCCTTTGGTTTGCTGGTAACATGTAGAGACCCATTGGTCTCTCCATGGAGCTGTGGTACCCCAGGGAGAAATGGCAGCAGGAATGAGGAAAAGATAAACAGGGAGACAAGAGCTGAGTCAGGGGGTGGCCCATCCGCCTGGAGAAACAAAGACCTCCAGCACAACAGAAGGGGCGTTTATTTACACCTCTGCAAAGTTACAAGACACAATGCTGCTAGCAACTAATAGCCTACAATGTCCAGACAGGATGTTTCTCTCAAGACTGGGGTAGCTGGACTGCTTTAGGCAGGAGGCGTCATCCTGCCCTCCCACACAGGATCAACTTCCAGCCTCAGTGGCTCCCAGCAGTGGCTCTCATCCGACCAAGGCCATGCAAGGGCTCCAGAGTCCTTTTTGCTCTTATCCCATGCCACCCTCTTCCAGCCCTTCACCCCCGTGGAGACCCATCCTTGAGAGAGACGACTGTGGTGTGCCATCGGCAGGGCAAGCTGGAAGCAAGCTCTCTGCTTCTTCTTGGCTCCTTGCGTTGCTTGCTTTACGAGCTGAGGATGTGCCCTTCTTACAAAATCAGAGTCCTTACTCTCATTGTCCAGATTTCTGTATTTTTGGTGCTAGGATGACATGAATGGCTTCACCTTTGCTAAGCACTGCTCCACCACTGAACCACCCCTGCCCCAGGCTACCCTGATTCTAAAAGGGGAGGGAGGGTCATGGCACCTTCACATCTCCTGCCTGAGATCTAAGGGGCCTGAGCACACCCATGTCTTCAAGGGCTTTTCATGCACAAGCAGGGGGACCTCTGCCTGTAGCCCCCAGAGCCGCTGCTGAGGGTGGAGGGCTCTGCCCATGATCTTGAGCCACTCCACACCTTGCCACAGCCAACCCCATGCTTTCTCAGCCACCTGGAGACAGGCACAGGCTGTGTGAACTGGAAGGTGTGCGTGCGGACAGTGGGACAACTCCTGCTTCAGCCGCATGGAAAACGACGTGTGTGTCTTCCCCAACACAGGGACTGGATACCAGACCTCAGGGTGCTTTGTGACAATGACTGTGGGGCTCCATGTTCCCTGTGCAGTGAGCTCATGTCTTGTACCTCACTCCGCAGAGCTGTCACCCATGGCCACAAGCATGTCCACGTCTTACGGGGACCCTGTACTTCCACACAGCCTTGGATTGACAGGCGTATGAGAAGCCAGCACGGGCCCTCCACTGCCGTTGCAGCTTCCATTACGAACCTCCCCTCAGTGTGCCTTCACCACAGACACACTGGTATCGACAGTCGGCGTTCCACTCGGATTTCTTTCTCTTTCCCACATGTTCCTTTCCTGGCCCAGTATCCCACATGACATTTGGCTATGGTGTCTCTGTAGGCTCCTCTCAGCTGTGACAGTTTCTCAGGCCTTCCTGGCTTTGATGACCTTGACAGTCTTGAAGCTAGTGACTCAGAAATTCGGCAGCACTCCTTCCAGGGAGCAATTGGTGCCGCACATTTGGGGTCACACCGTCATGCCCCTCAGAGACACAGGGTGCCGACATGGCCCCACCCATCACAGCTGCTGTTGGCCGTGGCACCTGGCTGCCAGGTGTCCTCAGGGCAGACTCTCGTCCCCACATCTACCTTGCTGCATTCTGGGAAGAGCACCACCTCCCCCGGTTCCACTGAGGAGTGGGGATTTACGGCCTTCATCCATGCAAACGACGTGGGATTCTTCTACTTGGGAGACTTTTCTTTTCCATTTAGCTTATGAAGTTATTTACTTACCTTACTGCCAACATGTATTTATTTTATATCTGTGTTAAAATCCAATACTGTGCAGTATTTTGTTGCTCAGACGTCACAGCTCTGGCCACAAACAACTCCAGCATCTCTCGGATGAGCCCCTCCTGGAGGGTGGGGCTTCTCCAGCCCTTCCTCACTACAGGCACCCAGTAGGCATCCTACTGCACCCTGTGATTTGCAGGATGGTGTCAGAGCTGGACCTAGGCTCAGAAGTGGGGCAGAGCTGGGCCCACTTCCACCCCTGTGAGCTCTGAGTTCCCTCAGAGGGAGCCTGCCTCCATGATGAAGGCACGCACACACATGCAGGTGTGCACACGTGCTGACTCAAGCTTGCGGTCTCTTGTGGCACCTGCTGGGAATCCTCACACCAAAGGGAAGCACCTTGACCTCCGCGGGGTGCTTGCTGCAGGTCCTTGGCTTTCAGTCCCCAGGGTGGCCAGGGCAGCTGTCTCTGCCCTCCTGCGAGCTTGTGTCCTACACGCTGGTGCCCTCAGATCTCCAGAGCCTGCTAGAAATCCTTCCTGGGGGCCTGTGACCTCTGGGTTGTCTTTTAAAGTACATGCATCCCAAAGGTCCCTCCAGGTTGCAGAGTCCTAAGGTATGCAGTGTCATTTGTCATGGTTCCCTGCCTAGAAATTGCTGTTTTGTATAGGTGGGCCAGTGTTTCCCTGGTCACCTACAAAGACCCTGGGTGGCTTCCAGTGCGGGGTGACTGTGAAGAAAGCTGCCACAAACATGCATGTGTAAGTTTCCATGTTGACATTGCTTTCAAACCACTTGGATAAACACCAAGGCATACAAGTGCTGCCTCTTATGGTAAGGAAACACTCCCTGGGTAAAAAGCCTCTGGAGGGCGGCCCGAGTGGCTGACCATGAGTGGGAGTTCCTGTTGCTCCACATCCAGGTCCTTGTCAACATTTGGTGTTGGCTATTTTTCTTTTTCCCTTCTTTTCTGTTTGGCTAGTGGATCTCATCGTTCTAATTTGCAATTCTGTGGTAACAAATGCTCTGAACGTCTTTTCATATGCTTATTGGCCATCTGTTTGCCTTGAGGAACTCTTTCTCTCCAGATCTTTTCCCATTGTTCATCAGGATGTTTGTTTTCTTATTGCTGAGTGCGGATTTT
>NDGM010738987.1:0-11347 GCA_002564305.1 Octomys mimax
GAAACTGTCCTACTAATCGGTTTTGAAACTCTCATTGCTATTTGTTTCTCAATAAAATTAATTTAAAAAGAAGAGAATAGAAAATATACCATGCACTACATAAAATAAATTTAAGGTTCAATGACATGTGGACATGCAGAATCAAATGTAAAAGCATTATTAGCACCCGCTCATACAATGCTTTATGTGTATCGAGGACAATGTCAAGTGCTTACATACACTGACTCTGTTAAGCTTCAAGATCATCTCATGACATAGGACTGTCTTGACCCCAGTACCATTACTGAGTGACCTGAAGCACAGTAATTTTAAGGGGCGCATCCTTGACCAGCAAGTGGCAAAGATTCAGCAACCCAGGCTAAACTCTACTTTTAATCATAGTACTAACCTGCTTCAGAAATTTATTTCTTGCTGTGGATTTTAGTTTTCTTTTTAAGTTTGATAAAGTCCAATGAATGGGATTATATGTAACATATATCTTAGTTTACTTCCAGCTTCAAATTTTCTCTGCAGTGTCCCCACACCATCAAGCCATAGGAGGCAATGTTTTGCTCAGAAAAGGTGGTCCTTGTGCCAAAATATTCTAGTCTCATTCATGACACCAACCTTGCCAACAACCATAAACCAGATATCTTCTGCCTTGATCATTTAATCCCTGGAATAGTGTCACATCTAATGTGCAATGGTCCCAAACTCCACAGTGCCAGAATTAATCAAAACAGTTGTCTGAATTCTGGCAAAGCTCTTATACCATCAGCAGCAAAACCTGCACCTTCTGAGGAACTTCTTAGTCTTTGGAAGAGGCGGTGGAGCTACAGAATTAAGTCATAAAACACTGATTGAGAAGTTTGTTTTCTTTATCCTGGTTTGTAAAGAACTGTGCTAACTACAAGGAGGCCACACAATCCAATGAAAATAAACTCTAGCCACAACATCTGACCTCTGCTCTGCCAAAAGCACATAACTTGGGCAAACCAATTATGTACTAACAAAAGCTTGGTTAGGATTTATACCTGCACACATTGGGGAGTTTTTAGGCCTCACCAACCATCCTCTGAGGAAGGTGGGAATGGTTACTGGGGAGGGGGGTGACCCTATCCTCCTTCCTGGTGCTTCCACCCTCTACCTATCACCCTCCCTGCCTTCCTTTCAGTAGAGCTACAGCTTCCAAAAGAGAAGGAGCAATCCTACAGGTTAGAGCACAGACCAATCACTGGCAAAAGACCAGAACCATGTGAGAGGTACTCATGCTTCCTAGACCCCTGTAGTGAGCCCACCTAGAACATCCACTTCCATCTTTCAGTCTCTCTGCCCAGATGCCTTGGGTCCCCTCTGCCCATTCTGTGCCCCAGACTCCAGCTTCTCTCTGTTGCTGTGCCCCTAATGGTTGAGTTAGCCATGCTCCTTGGAGAATTAGTGGAGACACTGCACCTAGATGAGCTTAGAACCATGAATGCCCCAGTTTCCACCCTGTCCTACTGCAGCAGGAGGCTAAGGCATGACAATGCGGGAACAACCTAACCGAAAGACTGATTAACCACAGGTGCAGAACAGCAGCCAGGGAGTCTGACACATGATGAAGCTGAGCCCCACACCAGGTACTGATCTTCTGATACAAGAACACACCAAAGATGGCACCTGATGCCTGTCTTCTAGCATGAGATCAAGCGGGCACACCCAGATCAGCTATGAAGCACACAGAAAAGCATGGCAGCAATCATCTTTGGGGCCACTGCCCACTTCTTGCAAAAAGGTTGGTTCTGACTGCCAGTTGCATCTTCTGTTTTTCCTTCAATGAGCCTTCCTCTCCCTGAGTACTTTTTGTGTGTTTTTCCCCTTTTTTCTTATTTCTGCCCTAAATAGTCTGTCATATTTCTGCCCTATGATAATCTGTCATATTGATCAAATGTCCTGGCCAAGTCATTGAACAGGACAAATAAGAACCTGGAAAACACCACTGTCCCATTCCCCATCAGATGACCCTACCACTTCTGACCCAAGGTGGTTACTAACCAGTGAACATAGGTGCAGAAGCACTGACATCAACACCATCCTCTCAGGAGAAATAATATCCTGAGGTATCAGCCACATCAAGCTTCGTGTAACACTGAGGTTCTTTTTTGAATTTTTTTATTTTTATTTTAAGGAGAATAAAAAAACTATAGATGAAACATTAGAAACAATATAGAACTTCAAAACACAAGATGATAGGAATTCAGCAATGGTTATTATATTGCACATTGTTGTCTTCAAAGTAGTTGCTCAGATTACCAGCTATAAGTATGTAAAATTGGTCAAAAGAAAAAATTTAAGTGTTAAATACTCCCTTCAAAAAAACCAATAGAAATTAGTAGTACAATCATCCTAGCTATCCTGTGTATATGCATATTCTTCTCCTTCTTTCTTCTCTCCTTTCCCTCATATCAATTGTTCTTTCCTATTGAGCAGTTTCTTTTCCTTTTCCTATATCTATTGTACCTTTCAGATTTTATATACTCTTTCAGGTTCTTACACTAGGGAGACAATACGATGTTTACACATGTAGATCTGATTTATTTCACTTATGAGTATGGTCTTTAGTTGCATCCACTTATCTATAAAAGACTCAAGTCTATCTTTCTTTATACTCCATTGCTTAAAAATTTTTATACTTCATTGTATAAAAATACCACACTTTTTAATCCATTCCACAGTTGATGGGTATTTGGGTTATTTCCAAGATTTAGCTATGACAAATTGCACTGCTATAAACATTGGTGCACATATACCTCTGTGATGTGGTGTAGTTCTTCTGTAAAAATAACCAGAAGAGGAATAGCTGAGTCGAATGGGACTTCTAATCATAGCTTTTTGAGGAATCTCCACACAGATTTTCACAACTCGGAGGTTTTTGATTTTTGATTTTTATTTTTTTATGTATTTGGTACAGGATCTCACTATGTAGTTTAGACTCGTAATGATTCTTCTGTTTTCAGCTTCCCCAGTACTGGGATTACAGGCATGCACCACCACGCCTGGACTCAGTGGCCAATTCAGAGTGCCCAGTGGCAGGGCTGGCATGGCATGTAATGCCAGGGATCAAACCCCAATCCCTGCACATGCTTAAGCAGGCACTTAACCTACTGAACTATCTCACCAGCCCTCAGGGGTTCTTGAGTCCCTCTCCCACTGCAGCCTGCTCGGCATCTCTTGGGCCTTTTCCCTTTCTCTATTCCCTTGCAGCTTCCCTAAGGGCCCTTCCTTACTAAACCAGCTGTTGAATCCCATCCCCAGAGTCTCCTTCTAAAAACCTGACCTAAACTCTTCCCCTGCCATAGGCCTGGCCAATCTGAAGAGATGGACCTCACCAAGCCTTCTGTTTGGGCCTACTCTTCACCTGCACCTGGATTAGGACACGACTACCTCTACATAGATGGAGGAAAATCCTAAAAGGGGGTAGTACAGTGAGTCCCTGACTTACTGACATGTTCTGTCTGTTCCCAGAAAACACAAGTCATTCATTCACATCCAACAAAGTGAGCCTTACACAGTACACCTGTGAATGTTTGCTTGTTTGTAGGTGGAGCACTTACTTTGAGTCCCTATGCAAATCCTATGCAGTGGTGCCTTACCTATGGCACGTGTGCCACTATGGCAGTTTGTTATAATTAAAAATTCTAAAAGGTTCCACATCACTATTCAAGCCTTAGCTGGAGTCTCCAATTTGGCTTCTACCAGAGTCATGCTTTGAAGCTCAGTATTCATTGGTCAGCTGTTAATACAGCAGGACTCTATATCCATGTAGCCACTGTTCCTAAGTAGCACCCTCAGCAGGAAAACCAAGGGGAGAAGTGGAGATAGATATCCCCATTCCCTGGCCCTACACTTATGTTAATAGCAACTGAAACCTCACCTCCAACTTCCTACAACTATGTTGCAGCCTTCTAAGTAGGAGAAGTCATCTCAAACAGTTGAAGAGCAGGAAGAGACCTTTGAGATCTGTCCCTTGCCATGCACACAGGCATCGGTGTGGCTAGCTTTCTATTACAACAAATGCCTGACGTAAATCCATTTACAATGAGAATAGGTTTCCTATGGCTCACGCTCTTGGACATTTCTGTGCCTAGTTGGTTGGCCCATTTCTTTGGGGCCTGAGTGAGGCAGCCTATGAAGGCAGGAGCACAGAAGAGGTTGTTCATTTCATGGCATTCAGGAAGCAAAGAGAAAGAAAGGGGGTGGAGTCCTAACACTCACATGTCCCCACGATCTACTTTCCTCCAACTAGTCCCTTGCCCTTTCTTTTTATTTATTTTTTAAGCCAGGGTCTTTCAATGTAGTTCAACCAGGCCTTGAATTTACTTTGTAGCCCAGGTTGGCCTCAAACTCACAGCAATCTCCTGCTTCAGCCTCCTAAATACTGGGATTACAGGAGCAGCCCCCTCCCCGCAGCCTTTTAAATTGCCAGCTTCCCAAAGGCACCAAAGCTGGGGAACAAGTCTTTAATATAGGGCCCTTTGGGTGCATTCCAGATCCAAATGAAAGCAATATGCAAGCTAAAACCAGGTAGTTTGCCATGGGTACATCACTGATAAGATTTTCACTGATCCTGAGTCTCTAAACTTAGGGAGTCATGGGTGCTGGGCACTGAACCCAGCTGCAAGGAGGATGAGGAAAGAGGAGTTTATCAGTGTCCTCCCAAATCCCAACCTCTGCATCTCTGGGTGTCTATAAACACATTCATGGCAATTGATTGGTTTGAACTGCTTGATCCCTTACCCGGTAAGGTAGACAGCATGAAATGTAGATTAACTCTCATCATCTGCCTTGAGGAAGACCTAATCAATAGAGTTAGTTCATTAGAGAGCTTCTTGGTTATGCCACAGGACATAAACCCTACACCCAGCATAGGGTACCATGCAGTAAGTCCTCAGATCACCATTTTAGTCAATTCACTGGCCAGAAAATTCATGGAGAACACTCAACTCTGACCACAAGGGGTCACAAATATTCATGAGAGGGAATTATAATAGCATTACAGCAAAACAAGTATGTTAACAAATATAAACGTGTTTCTGTTAATAAATATATTAAATATACTGATAAACTTAATTTATATTTGTACTTATTTAGTTGGCATTTAGCACAATATATATAAAATTCAGCCACACAAATAATTTTACCTGCAGTAACATATACTATAGATATCTATTTGTATATCTCCATTCAAGAAATAACACTAAAATTTTAAGAAACCACTTCTCAAATATGTATTTTCTGTCCTAAAATACTTAAGGAAACTTTACTTCCCAGCTAGCCCCAACTACCGCCAACCAATATAATCAAATGTAAGGAACTTTTTAAATTAAGCAAACATTTCACATCCATTAGTTTATTTTCCCTTAAAGTAGGATATCGATATTGTTAGACTTGCCCACCAATCAGTGGTCCAACACAGTCCCCTGAGAACAGGAACTTGAAAGCAGAGCACTAATGCAGTCTACCCGCAAGTGAGCTCTGACTCAGGCTTGGATTAAGCAACCTTACAGCAGACAACTAGACCCATATCCAGCTCATCCACGCTTACCAGAACCCCCCTCCATGCAATTAACTTATTGATTCAAAGTGGAGAAGCTGTCTAACAGTTACAAGCACTGTAAGTATAGAGACAAAATTGAGGTTTAAATCCCCAGCACTCTAAAGATTCAACCAGGACTTACAAATTGGAAAGACAAAGATAAGATTTAGTTCTTCTCTGTAGACATTTTGTGAAATTTCTAGGAAGAAATCCAAACAGTACACACATAAATAGGGAGAATGAATACTTTAAATGTCTTCAAATTTTAGATGTATTTTTACACATAATGTGTCAGAAGGGGAGGAAAATGTCTTACGGTGCTAGCAAAGGGTTAAGGGGGAGGGAATCAGAGCATCAGGACTTCTCTGTTCATTTAGTTGGGACACAAAATCGGATATAGGTGTGGGGAGGGTGAGAAGCCATGAAAGCTAGAAGGTGATGGGAAAGCAACCAGCCCACGGGGTGAGTTGGACAAGGACAATCAATGCACTTAAGTTCAATGGCCCACAAGTGTTCCCCTCCTGTCAAATGCCCCCCTCCATACTATATGTTCAAGATGCAGAAAGGTGATTAGAAACACCAGTCCTATTCTCATATGAAATCAGTGAAATAACCATGAAGAGGACACTTGGGAGAGAAGAGGTTCAATGAAAGGGACACAGGAAAATAGGCCTGGCTCAGACTGGCTCAGAAGAGGGGCTTAGTGGGTCCAAGAACCCATGCAGAATCCCCTCTCCAAGCCTCATATGTGGAAGTTCTTGTGGGTTCCCCATTATGTTGAAGGAATAAAAGGACACAGATGCCAGGAGAAGCTCACCCATGGCTTTCCTCATACTGTCATGCCCTGTGTCCCTGAGTGCACTTTTATTTTGGTTTTTCTTTTTATTTTTCCTCTCTTGCTCAATTCTGTTTCTCCTTTAGCCTTCACTTTTAATTTTTCCAGTTTCAAATAAATGTGAAACTTTGCACCAGTTTTGCTTGCTTTATACAACTCTTTCTTCAAGTTGAAAAGAACTGGGAAGCCATCTCCAGAAAGAAACACCAGCACTGCAAAACCCAGTAATATTTACTTGACAAGCTACTCTTAAAGGAGGCTACCTGGCAACAAAAAGGAGACAGAGGGGTCCTTCAAAGACTCCAGTCCTCATTTGCACAGCTGACAGAGCACCATTCCCAAGGCTCCTATAGAGTGTTTAACTAGCAGACAGGATAGAGAAAGACCAGGGTCAAAACCAAGGCTCCATGCGATTGTCCAAAATTTACCACAGGTATTATTGTTTCCATTTGGCCAATATAACTGAGACCTAAATAACTTGTACACAATCCAAAGCTATCAAATGGAATAACTAATGTTCAAATCATCACCAGCTAGTACCAACATCTAACATCTTTCCTGCCACTCATTCAATAGTAGTCATATGGATGCCTGCATAATTCTTTTGTCCTATTAAAAAGACAACAGGGAAACATCAACACACTCTCTCTCTCTCTCTCTCTCTCTCTCTCTCTCTCTCTCTCTCTCTCTCTGATTTATGGTCAAAGTTTGGATTGGGAAGAAGAGCCAGGAGCCCCCAAACAGGTCACAGGACTCTGAGACCTCCAAATCCTATCTTTCTGGAAGCTCCTTAAAGGGAGGAACAACCTTACAGCTTCAGGCTCCCCCAGTGGGACTCACAGCTGATGGCTTGCATGCTGGCCTGAGCTGAGTGACTGCGGTCCCAATGAGCCAGAGGAGAGAGGGCTATGGACTGCAGTCCTGCTTTTAAATTAGCCAGGATCTGTTGAGGTGTTCCGTGAGTTTTATGAAATTTTGTTGTTTTATGAATTTCAGTGTTTCAGCTCTTCCCTATAAACTTCTCTCCCCCTAGGATACATATCAGAGGCCATGGGACTGAGTTAAAGAAGAGCCTGAGACAGAGCACTGCTGTGCCTCCTGCTTACCTCTGGTGACAGGATAGGGCCTCTCCTCAGCACAGAGGCTACAGCAGAAATAAAGAAGCCCCTGATACAACACATCTTCCTTTCTATCCCATGAGGATAATCAACTAAGCAAACCAAGCAATGAGTAAAATTATTTTAGATATAATTAAGCACCATGAAGAAAATGTTAAAGGGTGAAGAATCTTCTAGAAGAGATATGGGAGGGGCATCCTATGGAACAGATATCAAAGGAACCATCTCTGAGGAAGGGAAGTAAGACCAATGATACATATTACCACTCCCTTTTATATCTGTGATTGGCTATTAGGCTAAGCTTTTTGTGCCTGGTTCCTCCTGTTTCCCTGAAAAATTCTGTCCCCAAATAATATTTAATCTTCTTTCACACAGTCCTTAGCCAATCTGCCCTATGAGTTCAAGAGACCAGCCCAGGCATGTGCAGAATCCCCTTGGAGAAAAGCTGGCATCTCTGTGGCATCAGCAGCAGCGTGGACATTAGTGAACATTATTACCACTGGGCCAGGGTGACAGAATTCTTTATCAAAAGCAAATTAGAAAGGAGAGGGAGAAACTGGGGAAATGGCTCAAGATACCTGTGGAAAGGCCGATAAAGTAACTCGAGGTCAGTGAGAAGATAACTACTTTTTTTTCCGAAAGACTAAGATCTACCCTAGAAAGTGATAAGACTCTTCAAGGAGGCCCAGTGAGAAAATTGAACTCCTGGAGCTGGGGAGTTACCTCAGCGGGCTAAGTGTCTACCTGGCAAGTTTGAGAACCCAGGTTCGATTCTCAGTACCGCACGCAGTGCTGACCCCTGGGCATGTCGTGTCAAGCCACCAAAACCAGGCATGGTGGCACATGCCTGTAATCCCAGCGCTGGGAAGGCTGAGGCAGGAGTATCACTACAAATCCCAGCTGCATAGTGAGACCCTGTACTAAATAAATAAATAAAAGATTTTTTTTTAATTTAAAGAAAATTAGTTCCTATGGTGTGAAATCTGGTGTGTGTGTGTGTGTGTGTGTGTGTGTGTGTGTGTATGTGTTTGTGTGTTTACATACAGAGACAATACAAAAGAAAAGCAGAGAGAACATTAAAAAAGGAAGCTGTCCTCTGAAGTCATGACCACCACCATCCTTCCTTTCTCCCCTTTTGTCCCCAAGTCTAGGAACTCATGCTTTCTGCTACTCAGCAATAGAAATGTTGGGAGAGACTAGTTGGAGCTGATAGCCTATAATCAGGGGCTGAGGATGCTCGAGGCATGAGAGAAGGGAGGACACTGAGCCACAAAGAGAGCAGTTAGCAGGTGGTTAAACACTAGCAGCCATAGAGGCAAAGGGGGGCCGAAATAGCAGGCCTTTGCCAGTTACAGTTAAGTGAGGAACAAAGACCTTAGTGTGTGATACATTTCTAACCATTTGTTAGGTCTCAAACCTAAAATGACCCCACAGAGCACAAAGACATTTCAAGGTTACACATGGTGCACATTCATTCCGGCACCTGGCCACCTGGCCACCTTGGCCATCTGTTTCCGGCTCAAGGCACACAGCATTCCCAGCTGCCATGGCACAAGGCCCAGTGACGGCAGAGAGGGGGGCATTCTTTAATACCCCCTCGCCACCTTGAACTGAGACCTGTTTTAAATTAGCGTTTTGCTTTCATGAATGTCTTCCATAGGTTCTATATGTGATAATGGCCCCTGAGGGAACACTGACCATCTGAAAAGAACAAGGAAGACATTTCTGAGATCAGGACATTCCAGAATAATCTCTAAGAAAAATGTTGACAAGTATACACAACATTCCATAAAAAAATAATCATCCTAGTTCTCTGCACCCAGGAGTCACACTTACACACACAGAAATATATCCAAATTCCCACAGGCACCGAGGCCTGCAGGCACTGCCCACCTGTATCTGCTTCACAGTAAAACCTGCCTGCACTTCTGCACAGCTCCTGTACATGTCTTCACTGAATTCTTTCATCAAAGGCACAAGTGACAGAGAAGTCACAACAGGCTCCTAGTGTCTTCAGGATCCAGCTTCCCAGAGACAAAGCGCACGTACAGGAGAAATTTTCAAAGGTCTGATGGAAAAGTCCTTCTCATTTGTGGAGCACAAAGCTGATTTAGACAAATCAAGGCCTCGGCCCCTCACACTTCATCTTTACTCCACTACAGGTAGCATTTGTAGTCTACGTGCTGCCATCATGAACTTCATGAAGGAATTGATAGAAATCTCTTCAGGGTTTCATAGGCTATTGTTAACTTACCAGAGAGCGGGAAGTAGGCCATTCCCCACTGTACCCCAAACCCCCAACCCCAGCAGTACCTGAGACCTCTTAGTGTCAGAGAACCCTTTGAAACCATCACGTGGCCAAGATAAAGAGACTTGCACGACCCTCTTCATCTTCACCCTAGGGAAGTCCCACAGACTGCTGCCCCCCTCCCCTCATCCCCTTCCCCCAGCCAACCTCAAATGGGCCAGGGCAGGAAAAGTCATCTGCCTCCTTATTTCACTGGCATCCTCATCTCTATTTTCACCTTTATCTTCCCATTTTCTGGATTCAATGCTCAGGGAATTTTGTCAAATTCACAAAGATGGTGAATAACTGAGCTGAAACACGGACTCTGAAGTTGTAAATTCAAAAGATGCCATCTCCCCAAGACAGGAAGTGCTTGACTACAGAGCAGGAACCTGGAGGCAATGCTGGTGGCCCCAGGCCATGGAGTTGCTTGAACTAAGACTTTGCTACATGGCTGAGCAACAGCAGGGCTGCTCCCCATCTTCCCCTACCCTAGAGCTGAGACCTTAAATGGGACTGGTGTCAATTACCAGACAATGTGATACTACGAGATCACGTGACTCCCAGGAGGGCTTGTTGGCCAGCCCCACCCATGCCAAACTTTCTGCCAGTCTAACTCCTGCTTTTCCTTCAACATCCCACTCTCACCGTCCCTGATTTTTATTATTCTGGCCTCCATTTGCTTTCTAAATGGCTTCAATGAGTTACTTACCTATTTACTAGAATCAAATGAAAAAAAAAATTATACTGGTTCCTGCATTTTAAAAAATCAACTTATGTGACCCCATGAGGATTAATTAATGCTGGTGGCCCAACACCCAGCTTGGACTCCTGCAGTTAAGAGTGTCAGAGATCACAGTGAGCATGAACTCCTAACACTTGTCCTCAGGGGCAATCACGGAGCTACACAGGGTGATCACAACTTTCCCCACTCCAACTTCAGTGTATACCCTTACATTACCCAAGTCACCTTTCATACTGTGCCTCTGGATACCCACTGGGATCTCAATCTCCAACAGTTAACAACCCAAGTCAGACTGGAGCCCACCCCAAACACATACACACTGGCCAGGTGCTGTCTGTAATCTTTATTTGTTTACTTGGAAGATTTATATCTGCTTTTTTAATACTGAACACCCAAACTAGGCTTTAAATTTATAGACTTAGTATAGTTCTCCTTATAAATAGTCCCTAAATGAAATAAATCAAATATGAAAGCTTAAATACTGTAGGGTTTCTCTTATCTGAGAAATCCGAAGTGTAAGTAAAATAAAGAACAAATTAAAAGACAGATACTAGGAAACAGGGAAATAGATCTAATGCAAATGGGAAGGGGAATAGAGAAACAAACAAGGCAAGTGGAAATAAGGAAGGGGAGAAGGATGTAAAAAAAAAAAATTAAAACATGTCATGTATATGTCCTAAATAGCCACAATAAAAAAGTTGTGTTTGAGCTGGCCAAATAGCTCAGCAGATTAAAGTGCCTGCAAGCAGGCACAGTGGTAGGGTTCAATCCCCGGGCCTACCATGCAAGTCCCACCCCCAGGGCACAT
>NDGM010739012.1:0-10340 GCA_002564305.1 Octomys mimax
TCACACATTGTACTGTGCCAGATATCTTGATGTTCTTGCCAAATAATAAAGATGATAAGAACAAGAATATAATGAGTAGAATAATGGTGAGCAGAAACTGGGGAACGTGAGGGAGGGAGAGCTAGGGCGAAGCTGGTCAATGGATACTATTAGGGCTATACAGGAATAAGGAGCTTTGGTGTGATATTGCATAGTAGTGTGACTATAGAAAAGAAGGATGTACTTTCTAAAAACTAGTGGAAAAGACTGCAGATAAGTTCATCAGAAGGAAATGATAGATGTTGGAGGATACAGACTACTTTAACCTCATATAAACATTATATATATAATATGTGATATATGTAATACTGTATATAACATATATATATGTATCACATGATACACCATTAGTATGTACATTTTATAATTTACATATCAGGTTAAAGTAAAAATATAAAATATTCCAAGGGACAAAAGGAACACAAGGTAGGTGAAGATGTTTTGCGAAAGGTGTGATAACTGTCCAACCTTGATAGTAACTAGCATGGAAAGGCAATAAGCCTGTGTTCAAATGCTACTAGTACAAATAAAAAATATGTTTAAAATATGTTTAAAAATTTATTGACATATTCATACTTAATCATCTAATTTTCTCATTTTTCATAGTGTTTCACTAAACACTATTAATTGTGTCTCAATATTTTATTTTATTGAATCTGAAAATTCTAAGATTTAATTAAATTGTCATGCTTTTCTGTTTATAATTGCTGAAACCCAAATGTCCCATGCTTCAAGTCTCACATCTTGGCTAAAAGCTTTACAGAGAATATTTAAATATTAGAAAACATTCTGGAAAGCATACTTATTTTTAGTAAAATATCTATGTATACAATTGTCTACAGAATAAGAATTTTTATCATTTAGCAACTTTTAGTTCTATTGGAAAACTCATGAAAATATATTTATTCTGGAATAAAATGACATCTCCGGACTTTCTTGGTTAGGAACCTATTTTTCTTGGAAGAAGATATAAAAAGGAATTTGAAGACTTAGAAAAAGGTCCTAACTTGAAGAAACTCTCCCATAATCTCAAGGGCGACTAGAAAGCGTAGGTCCATGTGCACAGAAGTCTAACAGGTCCTGTAGAGGCCCCTGGGCCTCTCCTGTGGATCAGCCTTGTTGGAATACATCCTCTGGAGTCATCTGCCAGAAAGGTTCAGAGATCTCTGAGGAACAGTTTGTCATAGCGCAGGACTGAGAACACAGGTCTGCGGCAGGGCTGGCCACAAGGCTGGGCTCACTCTGCACAAAGGTTGTAATCAGTTATTCTGAGACTGAGATCCCTCCCAAGCACAAACAACCTCAATTATGTCTTGTGAAGACATTAGAAATATAATAAAAATCTGAAATCGTGGGAGCATTTACAGCCCTTCCCCTCATCAAGTCTGAGACAAAGGATGGGGAAGGGTCTGATGGGGAAGGGGATGACCACCCAGAGTCAGGGCAGTTGCTGAAGAGGCTCCATCATCTTCTTTCGACAGAAACAGTACTTCCATTTAAAAACAAAAGAATAGCCTAAAAACTAAATTTCTTAGTGGCCTGAGCAAGCCTCTTGGTTGACACTTAGGGTTAACCAAGTGCCCTAGATTTAAAAAAAACAACAAAACAACCCAGAGTGGGTAAGAATCTCAGAGAGGAAAAGTCAGCCATACAGCAAGGGAGATGGGCTCCAGAAATCAATAAATTGGCTATTAGATAAAGCTGAATCTGTTCATGTTGATGTAACAAAATACTGGAGACTGGGAATTCAAGATCAAAGTAAGGCAGGTTCCAGTCTGGTGAAGCCTGCTTTCAGCATCCATGATGGTGCAGGGGTGCTGAGTCCTCATGTAGTGAAAGGGGTAGAGCAGAAGGACCAAGCCCACTCTCTTAAGCCTCTTCCTTAGGGTTTGGTGCCCGTAATGCAGTAACTCCCAAAAGGTTTTGCATCTTAATACTGTCAGCTACCAACGTATGATTTTTTTCTTGAAAAATTCATTCACCTATAGCATCCATTGAATATCTAAAGTTAGGGTGTATTCTTTAAAACTTAGTATTTAATAAAACCTGTCATTTAAAGGTATTAAATTGTATCCTAGATTCTGTGAAAGGGAAACTATTTGGAGGGAACCACTAGGATGAGGAAAAGGAGAAAAGAAAGAAGGAAGGAAAAAGTGTATATGCATATGCACAGGATAGCTTGGATAATTGTATTACTGATTTCTACTGGTTGATTGAAAGGAACAGTTAACGTTTATCATTTTTTTCCTTCTCTTTAATTTTTTTGATGAGTTTTGCATGCTTATAGCTGGCAATCTGAGCAACTAACTTGAAGGCAACCATATGCAATATACTAACTATTGTTGAATTCCTATCATTCAGCTTATTGAAATTCCATATCATTTCTAATATTTTTGTTATATTTTTTGCTCTTAAAAATAAAATAAAGGGGCTAGGGAGACAGCTCAGTAGAATAAGTGCACCCCTGGCAAGTGCAAGGGCCTGAGTTCCACCAAAAAGAAAAAGAAAAAGAAATTAAAAATAAAAAGTCATAAAAATGCAGCTTCTGCTAACTCAAAGCCAGTATCTTAGCAATGATCCCCTATAGAATGTTCTCTTTGTATCACCAAGAAAGAATTTGTCACTGCCCAATGGAATCCTACATCCATCCACTGGCTGATTACTGGTACCAGAATCAATACCACTAGTCCTATATTCTTTCGGTAACCATTATTCCTATTTTCATTAGTAGTGTGTGATTTACAATTTGTAACCTCACAGAATCTCTATAAAAATATCACATAAGATGGCAATTGAGACTGGGTATGGTGGCACAGCCTTTAATCCCAGCTCTTGGGAGGCTGTAAATAGGCAAATCGTTATAAGTCCGATCTAGTAATGAGACCCTGAACACCCTGTAGACCCTTCCCTAAAAAATAAAAAAAAATTAAATTGAATTTTAAAAAATAAAAGATAGAGCTGATATAGTGGGGGTCAGCACTAGAAGCCAACAAGTAGGACACTACTACTGGCAAGCAAGATTAGGACACAGAACAAGATGCACCTCAACAGTGCAGGCTTCCCAGCAGCATCCGACGGTGGAAAGGCTGGCTGCTTTCCATTCAGTTTGTAATCATTTCTCCCTTTTTGACAAGAAGACTGCACATATATACACATATAAGTATATATATATATATATATATATATATATATATATATATACACAATGAGTGAATCTCAACCCCTCATTAGGACTGAGAGGCTTCCTTCATTTCAACAAATATTGCCATCTTTATCTGTCGGCATTAAGAAAAGGAGAAGGCTATCTATCCACAACCAGCTGCCATCCAATTAGCACTTGACACCAAGTAATAAATCATATCACAGATTATACTGATGGTGTGTAGGACATTATCTTTTCAATGGCACTCGGCAGGACCTTTGATTCCAAATGGTTTACAAACAGCTCAGCTATACCAATTCAGAAACCACCACAATCCTGATGTGTGACACACCCAGGCTGGTGGCAGGGAGTCTGCACACTGTACTGAAAGGGCGCCCTTTGCCTGAAATACAATTACTGTTGATTAAGTATCATCCAACATCTCATGGATACACAGTCTATTTTTAACATGCATATTTAGAATCCACTTGAACTGGATTTCCTTTTTGGGAGTTCATTATTGCCACTTTTTCCCCCAGAGAAAAATCAAATATTCTATAATGCAGTTTGTGTAGAACACAGTTCTAACACCACAGAAAATACCACTAAATGTCAGAGGAATTTAAAGCCTTGCAGAAAATCATAGGCTCAGGATGTTATGAGCATTTAGATCTTTGGAAATTTTAATAACCAATGAGTGTGAAAATCTTTTAGAAGTCCCTGTTTGGCTGTAGAATAGGATGTGATCGCCAGTT
This sequence comes from Octomys mimax, assembly GCA_002564305.1. Classification (NCBI taxonomy): domain Eukaryota; kingdom Metazoa; phylum Chordata; class Mammalia; order Rodentia; family Octodontidae; genus Octomys; species Octomys mimax. The sequence goes on from NDGM010739012.1 coordinate 3,937, forward strand.
TATTAAAAGAAACCAGTAATTATGTATGTGAAACAAGGGAAAGACTTGGAATGATTTTGCTTCATTGCCATCTAAGCACCCGTCTTCATTCATACTCATGCATTTCAAGAATATCAGCTTTGTATTTCATTCGGTTATTTACGAACATGAATAATGATATCTATAGGGCTATTACTGTCTTGCTTTATTCTATGAATATTGGACAAAACACAAGATATTGAATGGAAGACAGAGGAATAATTTTAATCTAGAGCTGGGTGACCTTAGGAGACCTCAAAGTAGTTCGGTACAGGGAAAACACAGACATGGACAAGAAGTACAGGCACACAGAGACATCCACACACCCCACAGAGTTATCCTACAGAAAGAACACAAATATTGGAAGACATTTTTTCTTCCAGCTACACACTGCGTTACTTTGGAAAGCATTCCCATCCTTAATAAATACTCACTTTTTTCCAAGAATATTCTAACCCTCACAAGCCACTACCTTCCATGGTCCTGTAATCATTATAGTCCTAGCTGTATAAAGCTTGATATTTCAGTCAGAAAAATGCTCAGTAAGGTGCTACTGTGATGATTAGATAATTAATCTCAAAAGTAAGAAGACTAAAGACTAAGGAAGAATATAATCTGGGGAAAAGATTTCTGAACTTGATACAAAAGATGCAACCAAAACTTATAAAGATGATAGTGTAAGCCCAAATCTGATGCCCATTCTGTCTTTAATTATATGTTCATAGTTTTTCTTTTTAAAATATTTTCTACTTTCCAGGATTCCTACTTGATTGTTATCAAATATAGAGAAATAAATGTGAACAACATTATTCATACAGCTCTCATGATGCCACGGAATAAACCAGATTGCTAAACAAGTAACGATAGCCCTGATTTACACCCTACTGAGTAATCATAAATTGCTGAGCAGAACTATTCCATAGATCAGAATAGTTCCTATACTATTTGTTTAAGGATAATTATATGATAATTAATCTAAGAGCTATGTAAAGGTAGAAAATTTTAAAACAAAATTCAAGGAAGGAAAGAAAATTTGGTAGGCAAAATTAGAGTAGACAGTTCAGGAGAGGTCTACATCATAAAGCACCACAGATGTAAGAGAATTGAACTTTTGTTCACAAAGCTAAACATCTGAAATTATCTCTTGCATTGAACACATTACCAAAGACAGTAGAATGTAGAAAAAGAAATAATTCATAAAAGGACCACTGGATGTAATGCACCAGGTCTCTGTGTGTATCTGGAATAATTATTATTTTATTTGGCAATAAGGTAAGGAAAAAAGGCACCAGTTGGAGTTTACTTAATAAATCTGTCCTGGAGAATGGAGATATGACTAAATAAATAGCAGTTTCTATACTTTTTAAACATCAGTTCCTTCCCCATTTGGGACAGGAAATGTCTATAGTGTAATATTGGTATATCATAAAGCATGTTATTTGACAATATGACTTTCAAGCTTAAAATTCACACTATCTTAATAAAATAAATTCCATAGGTTATGATTGTAGGAATCTGCTTTAAATAATCCCCGCAGGACTAAATCTGATAAGTCTTATGCGATTTTATCACAACTGAATGTACGCCTCTTGTGGGCTGAAGGAACAAGCACAGTGGCTACCGGGCTGTGCCTGAGTGTGCACTACATGCCCGTGGGTTCTGCAGATCCCTCTCAACTTGTAAACAGCTCCACACTCCTCGCTGTTTCCATTGTTTGTTTGAATTCTGTTTTCTTTGGATACTCTGCTCTCTTCTCCTGCCCATTCTTCCTTAGCGTATCTTCTGCAGAGTGCATCATAATCCCCTGACAGAGTTATGATGAACATTTCCTAAGTTAGGCCTTAGAGAGGTGGTGTGCTTTGAGTATCACCTCAGTTGTCTCCCACAGGTGCTGGCTCAAAGGGAGACCTGCTCAGATTTCTCACTCCCTCCTTGAGCCATCAGGACCTCCGTTTTGCAGCAGTGGGAGGCTTTCTGTCTCCCAACAGCTCCACAGCTTGCTTCTGTAGTGTCCTGGGAAGGTAGGGAGGTAGACCAGTGCAGAACCTAAACCAAGGTCACCCCCTGGCAGAGGCCGGGCCCCTCATGCACACCTGTGAGAAGTTTAGAGGCTCACTGTGGGATGCTGCCCTCCTTCCCCCACAGAAACTTCTCAGCTCCCTTTGCAGCTGCGCTGGACGTTAATGAGATGTGTGCTGTCCAAGTTCGTGCTCCTGAGCACAGATGTATGACCTTTCCAAAATTAGGGATGCCCTGCCTTGAGGACAGAACTACTTGCCTCAGTAAACAATGTATTATCTCTGGAATAATGAGATAGGAATTGGAACTTGAGAATTAGGTCTTCAAAATAGAAGAGAAAAAAATTATGGACCAGAATGACAACCTAATGAAATAATTCCCATCTTCTTTGATTTTCCTTGCACTCATAAATATTATATGTGGTGTTCTTCATAAGATAAGAAAACTTGCAGAACATAGAGCTAAAACTAAAATACAAGTCTACTTCATTAAGTCTTCTCAACTCACTTAAACTTCTACTGAACAAAACATTCTGGACTATCATTTGTTACCCAGTGTATTTGTTATTATTTGTTATTCAGTACATTTATTACTACAGTGTTCTCTAATTTAATTTTTTGCCTTATGATTCTGGAGTTAATACTACTGAATTTGCTTAATTTTCTTTTTTCTCACTTCCAATTACAAGGTTGCTGGTTTAGTGTGTGTCCAACCCCCCAGGATGAAGTTGAATTGAACTTCTTCACTGATTCTTGTTCCTTCAAATATTCCTTCAAAAATACATTCTACAAAAAGATGCCTTTGAGAAATAAAAGTTTTTCAACAACTTCATTTCCCAAACTCCTGCTTATTTTTCTATCATATTTTTGCTTGCAGACTAACTTGGTAGAAAATGCAGTCAGATTCACTCTTTTCATCCATTCATCCTTCACCCATCTATCCATCCATGGATCAATATCAACTGAATTCTGAGTTACAGCATAGGCTTGCAGCTAAGGGATGGAATTGAAGATAAATGATGAGGACAGGGTCTGACACGGTGGAGTTGAGAGCCGAAGCTTATGGAAGTATGTCTGGTTTTGTGAACAGCAATATTTCATGGTTTCATATGGAACTCTGGCAGGCTAACGGGAGTTGACAGAGTGGGTTATAGAGTACAGTCAGCAGGGAGGCAGAGTACGTATTCAGACAGGCTCCACCTTGAGAAGCTGGGGAGTCTTAGTCCTTGTGACCTGTGTGCTGGACAGCGTTAGTTACTATAATAAGCTCCTGTGATATTCATCATGTAATGAGAAAAGTATTGCTTTGGCTCACAACATTAGAGGAGGCTCTGGGCTTATGGTGAGGCAGAGGCACCATGACAGGAGTGCACGGCATAGCAAGATGGCTCCATGCATGACCAGAAAGCGAAACAGAACAGGTGGAGAGACTGAGTTCCACAGTTTCTTCCAAGGTCACAAGGGCCTCCCGCTAGGCCTCACTTCTTGAAGTTTCCACTACTGTACCAGCCCCAAACTCAGGACCACACCTTTAACATATGTGCCTTGGGGGACATTTAATATCCAAACTGTAGCAGGCTCCTTAGTTACCTCCTGGGAAACAACAGCACCTTCTTCTGATGGGTAGGGGGTGAAGTGAAACAATATAAATGTTAGCTGCTAGTATTTGTCTAGACTTTTTGGCTGAAGATTTAATATTTTTAGCCCTCATTCCGGGATGACAAGCTGCCAGGCTTGAGTCAGCCCTGCTGTTCACAGAGAGCACAACCATGGTGCTTCTTCTACACTGCAGCACCAATTAAAAATAGATTTGAATTCCCCCCAGGACAGAAGCAAATCTGAGCACCTGTGCTTGCCTATTTCACTAGGTAAACCTTGTCAGCTCTTTGACAACATGTTCTTCAAACAAGTTTCAAACCCTTCCCGGGCTCACTTGTGTCTGCCGAGACCAAAAGGATTCAGGATCCCTTTTCCCTGGAGAAGAGAACCTTGCTCATTAGGCAGGAGTTATAAATTTACTCTCTCTACAATTGCCATAAGCTTATGTTATTAACTCTAAGAAATCAATTGCAAATTTTAAAGAGAGAAATCTGCAAAACATCGGAATATATTCTGGCTAGAATCAAAGTTGTACCCAGTACAAACTCTGGAGAAGGCAAGAGGGCCTGGCACTCAGGACTTACCCTGCAGTCATTTTGTCCACACCCTATGTCTGGATGCTAGCTTCTTTTGTTCCAAAATTATAATATCCTTGGGATTTCTGGGAATTTTGTGACCTTTGCCATCTCTCCATCCTGTGACTTGTGGCTGTTTCTCTTAATTTACAGAGACAACTTAAAAAATTGGACAGGTATTCATTTCTTTTGTCAGGCTTAGCCCACTGACTGGTGGTGGAGGATATGCTTAATAGTGTTACTATGGCTCATCAGGAGCCAAACTCTCAAGCTAAACTACAAATTCCCCAAGAAGAAATCAGGCCTTTTTCAACTTTCTGGCCCAAAGTCGTGCCACCTCTGCTCTGGATGGACACGGAGCAAGGGATGGGTGAGCAGGGTGGCTCAGCACACTTGGGCTTGGGCTGAGGGAAGCCACAGGGAGTGGGTCTCTGTGGTGAGGAACTGGGGCTAGCACTGCCCTCCCAATGCTCCCTGGACTCACTCAGAAGAGCTTCCCACAGGCATTCTGATTCAGGATTTAGAGAGTTGTTGGGGAAGCAAGAGGAGGTTCTGGGGTGCCCATTATTGCTGAGCTTTGCTGGAGCAGATGGGCTGGGGCCCCAGCTGAACACAGCACATGCTTCCCGCCTGCCTTCCTCTTCCATAGACCTCCCCCTCTTGCATCAATTCTACTGTCTTCCTGTCACTTCTTTATCTCTTATTTCCATACAAAACAAACCTTTTTCTTCTAGTATTCAACAGGCATCATCCTGCCCCTCAGAACACAGAAGGGCCTCCTGGCATGTGGCTGCATATCCTTAAACTTCTGAAAAACCTCAGCCTCAATTTTTGTAACTGGAAGACAGGTAAGAATAGTACCTGTGGGTCTGGTGAGATAGCTCAGCAGACAAAGTGCTTGGACAAAGAGCTTGCTTAGGCAAGTGTAGGGGCCAAGGTTCAATCCCTGGCACCAAATGCAGTGCCTGCCTCACCTCCCTAGAGCACTGAGCTGGTGATAGAGTCCGGGTACAGTGGTGCACACCTGTAATCCCAGCACTGGGGAGGTTGAAAACAGGAGGATCACTACAAGTCAGAGCTGTGTAGTGAGACCCTGCACCAAAAAAAAACAAAAAAAAAGAAAGAAAAAGAATAGTACCTGTTTGTATAGAGTCAGTGAATGGATTTATGCACAATACTAAAAACATTGCTTGCATAACTACTGAGCATTTTAAAAATTATTACTATTATTGTTCCTGAAAGCAGATAACTCTCAAATCTGTATCTGTTAATAATTCCCACATTCACCTCAAAATCCAAAATGTAAATCTGCATTTATTATATTTGCATATCTCAAATTTGCTCTTTTGCACCTGTCTCCTAATTTGATTAACACCCACATTGACCCACTTGCCTCAGCTCAAGACCCAAGTAGTCTGCCTGACCTGCTCCACCTCTCCACCTCTCTCCTTCATATCCAGTCTCCATGCAGGACGACAATTAACTGCTCTGTAGCTCCACCCCTCTTTCCAAGGCTCCTGGTGCCCATCCCACTTGCCAGAGTGTCCACCAGGATTGTTGCTCTTCCTCCTGTAGGCCGGGGCCTCTTCCATCCTACAAATTCTTCGAAAGCATGTCTGACATCTGATGTCCTGATGAATCTTACCCATGGGAGGCAGGAGACACTGTGTGACAGTGTGCCAGTAGATCGTAACTGGATCAAATGCACTGGCTCAGGGCATGCACAGCTCTGGGTAAGTCGGGGTACATCCTGGAGGCATGACTTTGGGCATACTATATGAGGCCACTCAAGCCTTCCTCTTTGGCCCCATTCCACTGCCCTGTTTCCTGGGTGCCATGAAAAACCTATCTTTGTCCACCACCACCTTCTTCCATGATGTTCCTCCCTTAGCTGAGTGGCCATGGAGAGAAATTCCTCCAAACCTGGAGCTCACTTAAGCCTCTCCCCCTTTAGTTAGGGTATCAGACACTGTCTCAGCAATGGGAAAACTGACTAACTACAGATAATAATTCTCTCTCTCTCTCTCTTTTTCTCTCTCTCTCTGGACAGATGGGGAAATGCCACAGGAGCCACAGCACTCCTGAGAAGCTCAGTGTAGGCATGTGGGTGTTTGCCACACTCTCATATACACAAGCTTGATTTATTTTTAAACAAATGTCTTGCATTAGGCTGCAGCGCCTATAGGAACAATTG
>NDGM010739043.1:0-10954 GCA_002564305.1 Octomys mimax
CTTAAAAAAAAACAAAAAACCAGTCTAGTTTCAGTGTGTTCCACTGGCTTTGCTTGTATTTCTAGATTCAGGGAGCGTCCCAGACCCATAATGTCCGGAAGGGCCCACTTCGCCAACAGGGCAGGTCATGGTCATAGTCAAGGCAAAGGGAGTGGCAGAAAGAGCTAATGAGGTATGAGGTGGTGTCCTGGGTGTTGTTCCCTGGATGTCATCAGAAGGAGATTTGGACAATCGGGTGTTTGTGATTGGCTGAGATTCTGCTACCTGTTTATTCACTGTTAGGTTGCATTTCACTATGTACTGAGAAATTTTTAAGCAAACCTTAAAAATATAAGCAGGCTTGATCCTAAAAATATTTTTTAAATTATGCTACTTTGGGAGGAGGGCAAGGATTAGACATTTTTTTTTTTTTTTGAAACAGTTTTAGGTTCACAGCAAAACTGGGTGGAGGATCCAGAGATTTCCCACGTACTTCTTGCTCCCAACGTGGACATCCTCCCTCACTGTCCACATCCCTCGCTAGAGGGAGACATTTGTTACACTCATGGACATGGAGTGTCCAGTGTCTGTTGTTTCCAGAAGGTTTGCTCTTTTTTATAAACAAACATTTTACTGTATACATTATGTCTGCAATTTGTGACAAACAGGACTTACCTCAATATGTATTTATGAATGGGTTTCTGAATTGCTTAGGGCCCAATTCAAGCAACACGCAGGCCTGTCTCGGGTGTTTCGTATGCATAGCCAATATTAGAGGTAAGCGTTAGGAACCTTACTAGGCAGAGTGTGCTTTCTGTACCAGCAGTATCAGCACTGTGTAGTTCCAAATGCAGACCCACAAGCCTCATTCGCCCCCAACTTGCTGGAAGAAAGCCTGCATTTTGAATATAGCTCTGAGATAACTTAGTTGTACAGGTACATTTGGGAAAACTTGCTTTATTTTTTGATCCTCTCCACAACTTGTCCACTTTTGTCTGATTTCCAGTAGGTTTACTCTATGTGTGGTACGTTCTATGAGTACAGACAAACATAGGATGAGAGGTATCTACGTTAACAGTAATGTGCTCGATCTGCCCATTCCTCTGCCCCTTCAAGCCCTGGAAACTATAAAACCTGTTCCTGTCTCCGTCATTTTGTCTTTTCCGGAATATCTTGGTTGGAATCTTAGAGCATGAAGCCTTTCAAATTGGCCTCTTTCACTTAGTAATGCGTGAATTTTCCTCCATATTTTTCCATGCTTTGATATTTTCTTTCCAGGGTTAAATAAGTGTTCCACTGTCTGCATATAGCAATTTATTTATACAATATCCAACTAAAGAAGATCTTGCTTGGTTCCTAGTACTGGCAATTATGAATAGATCTTCTATAGACACCTACCCATAGCCTTTTGTGTGGATCTAAATTTCCAACTTTTGAGGTAAACACCAAGGAGCACAAGTTCTAGGGAATATGGTTAACAGTATGTTTACTCTTGCAAGACTGACAAATTGTCCTCCAAAGTGACTGTACCATTTTGTGATCCTGACTCGAATAAGAGTTTCTGTTACTCCACATCATCATTGGTACTTAGTGTCCCATTAGCTAAATAGCAGTACATCCTTGTTTTTGTTTTTGTTTTTTTTTTTTGTTTTGTGTGTGTGTGTGGCTGGCTCAGCCTACCCTAGGGGTGGGGCTGGCACTGCATGTAGTACCGGGGATTGAACCACAATCCCTGTGCTTATCTAAGCTTGCCTAAGCAGGCATTTTAGTCTGCTGAGCTATCTCACTGGCCCTTGTCCTTAACATTTTGTTTGTTTGTTTGTTCGTATTTTAGTGAAGGGTTTACAGGGTGTTCAGGTCTCACCACTAGATCTGATTTGTAGTGATCTTCCTGTTTACAGCCTTCCAAGAGCTGGGATTACAGGCTCGCACCCCCACACCCAGTCTTAGCTGCCAACTCAGTGTGCGCTCGGGGTGGGGCCAGCATTGCAGGCCCAGGAATTGAACCCCCAGCCACTGCATCTGCTTGCAGGCGCTTGAATCCACTGAGCTATTTGGCTGACACTCCGTATCATTTCAATTGGCTCTTCCCTGATGACAGGACATAACATCACTCGTACAGGTACTTGGCTTACACCATGTCCACTCATCCTGTGGATTAGTGCTCTTGACCTTCCTGGCTTAGACAAGGAAGAACACTGGAGAAGGCATGATCTCTGCTCCAGATCAGAGCCTGACAGACCCAGAAGACTCTTGAGAAATCTTGTTTGCATCATATTTGTTCACACAACCTCTTATGCACAATGACACCATGATCCCAATTTGATTGCTCACCTAATGTCTTGGTAAACTCTAGTAGCTCGGCCTTAAAAATGTCTACAAAACTCAACTCCTTATTGCCATTTTTACTACCACCAGCTGGCCCACCCCTTGTGTTTGGGCTCTCACTGGTTGGGGCAAAAGACTCAGAGCTGTTCCTTACTTCACTCTCTGTAGTTCATCCTGTACACACCTGCTACAAGGTCCATTAAAACAAAGACCCAGCCTGGAACTCTCCTGTCCAAGACCCTTCTGGGGCTCCATGTTGCTCCCAGCAGCCAGTCTCAGGTCTTGCCATCATCTGGAGGTTCCACCCACTTGGTCTGTCAGTCTTGCCCCAGGTTCCTCTCTGAACTCTCCCTTTCTTCCTTTAGGTCTAATCAGACCTCCAGTCTATACATGGAGCAGGTTCACAGACCCCACCATGGGGGCTCTGCAATGCCTGCCCTGTCTACCAGCACTGCTCCTAGGCATCCTGGGGCCTCACTCCCTTCTGCTCAGCTTCCTCCAGCACCTTCCAGGAAAGAGCCCCCTGGGAGAGACAGCTGCAGCTTTGTTTTTCTTCTCCCTGTGATCACTACTTGTGTCTCTCCAGAGACAGCTGCATGCTTGCTGTCTGCTCTCACAGTGGACCAGAAGCTCCCCAACAGTACCCATTGTGTCTGCTCCATTTGCTTCCCTATTCCTGCTGCCTACTAAGAGATTGCCAGAGGACAGATCCTCAATTCAAACTGATCCACGGAATGCCTAAGTCTATATTTCTGAGCACAAGACAAACCCAGTGACTCACTACCTCCTGTAGGCTACGGACACCCAACAGCAGAGCCCACTGTGTATTGTCACAATGCTGACCTCACCAGAAACCCGTGATTCTCAGCTTCTGTAGGACCTATCAAGTGCCCCATGACCAAATAAATCTGGGAAACATTGGCTTAAATGCAGTGCTGTATTGACTGTAGAATTCTTCAGCAATTTTAATGCACTGCTACATATAGATCTTATAGAAGAGAAAAACAACACATGCATCAAGTCCAAACTGAATTGACTACGGGCCTCTGGGCATGGGCTGCTAGCCATCCAGTGCACTCTTCAGAATGCAACACAGCTTCTCATCTTGAGGGTTAAGGGGTGCTAATCAGGCTGATTCTTTTAAAAGTATTTTTGTTCCTTCGATTTCAATCAAAACAAAGATGAGTTCAATTCCATTAGTAACAATGACCCTGCAAAAACAGCTGCCTAAGGCTTCTGAGAAAAGCTCTCTGATGTGGAGATCTACATTGTGGGCTGCTGGGGGTTATAAGGCTTCCCCTCAACCTTGGAGCACCAGATGACACCCCACTCTGCCCTACCTCCTCCAGGCCAGGCATCCCTGATGCAGCACCCTTAGGTACCCATACCAGCAGAGACCCCTTCTAATTCTCAGGCCTCTGAGAACAGCTGCACCTACCCATTTTAGTATTCATGACTAATAACTGATCAGAATCCTTCCATTCCTATGTCATTTCATTATTTTTCTCAGCATGTTTCAATGTCTAACAGAAAGGACTCCATAGTGTAGCTCTTTGATCTCAGTAGTCAGGTGGGAGGTGAATCTGGACTGGAGGCAAAGAGAATCCAGTAGCTCCTCAGAGTCTACGGGGCACTGGCTCTACAGCGCCCCCAGGTACCAAAATCTGAAGACTCTCAAGTTCCTAATGTGAAGCAGAGTAATATTTGCAAGTAACCTTAAACATCATCCCATATGCTTTAAGTCCTCACTACGTGATTTATATCTAATACAATGTAAACGCTATGTGACTAATTCTAAGGTATTGTTTAAGGAATCATGAAAAGAAAAGAGTATGTACATGTTCAGTATAAATGCAAATTTCTTTTCAGTGTCTTCCATCAGAGGCTGGTTGATCTTCAAACACTGAACTGTGAATGTGGAGGGGCAGCCACAGTCCCCACCACTGCCGAGGGTGCCAGGACTTGAGTCCCTCATCTGCCAGCCACTGCACTAAGCCTTTGTTCTTGACAAACTCATTCCCCTAAGAATCCCCGGTAAATATTATTTTGCCTATTTTTTCACAGAGGGATACTAAAGACCAGAGAAAACTGATCAGAGGTCGCACAGTGGGTACGGAATCCTGAACCCATCACTGATTCACTCCAGGGCTGCTCGCTATCCAAAAGATGCCCAGTTCCACTGAGGCAGGTTTTGCCAGTGTGAGACCTTCACTTGTGCCAGGTCCTACACAAGACATGCTGGCCTCTCCCTTGGACTGCATGATTCTTCCAAATAGTGGACAGTGATAGCAAGAGAGGAAAGGAGGCAATTATCCCATTTCATGTGTGAGGAGACTCTGAGGCAACAGCTCGCTAGCAGAAGCTGACCCAAGGCTCATGAAAGCATCCTCGTGGCTTTGCAGGGAGTGGCCTCTGGGAAGATGTGCCGCATACTTGCTGAGTTTAAAATGATGGGGAGGGCCAACCAGATAACTCAGCAGATTAAAGAGCCTGCTTAGGCAGATGCAGAGGCTGGGGGTTCGATCTCCCGGCCTGCAGTGCCCGCCCCACCCCCGGGCTCTGCTGACACAGTGATTGACACTGGGAATGGTGGCCTGAGCCTGCAATCCCAGCTCTTGGGAGCCTGTAAACAGGAGGATCACTATGAGTCTGACCTTATATAGTGAGACCCTGTAGATCCTGTACTAAATAGAAAAAAGAAAAAAGAAAAGGTAAAATGATGTGGGATGGGTAGGTGGATGGATGACAGAATGAGTGAATGAATGGGTGGATCTATGCAAGACTAGTCCTGCACCCCATTCTCTGGGATGGAAGATTAGCGTGTTGGATGATGAACTGTTATTAAAAGACCAATGGAACATTTAATAAAAGTAACAGAAATTCTTTAGAAATAAGCCTTTATATTTTTAATACATGTTCAGGTAATTATCCTCCTTTCTTCTTACACGTTTTGCATCTGTTCTCTTCCCACCCTTGGTATATAAGAATGTTTCTCACCACTCCTATTTCCTGCTGTGTTCCATCCATACTATGGAATTTTATTAAAGCATATTAGATCACATCTTGGAAAATGTGCAAAAAAAAAAAACCCACCTATTTTTATAGGATAATTTCATAGGATCTACCCAAAAGGTCAAATGCAGAAGAGTGCAAGAGAGCTGCCCGTGCCCTGGAGACCCAAAGAGCCCACTGAGGGCCTGGGGCTCACGGCAGTGTCCGCTACATGTCCAGCTCGAGGCTTAGTCCCCACAACAATGGTACAGTCGTACCAAGGAGGATCTGCACTGGGAAGCCTGCACCAGCGGGATGAGCGATCTGTGCCGGCAGGCTGCGGGCTCTGCACTGGAGCCAGGAAGCGATGCTCAAGGGAAGGACCAGAGCTCCCCAAAGGGAACCGCTGCCATCTTCAGTGACAGTGAGGACTGGGCTCCTCCGATGATTAGAAGTGTCCAATTCATACCAGAAGAGCCAGCATGACAAGCTTCTCCAGGAGAATGAACAGTACCATGACCCTCTAGTGCTCCTGATGTCGTTGGCAATGAACCCCAAGGAGAACCACACTGATTCAGTTCTGCTGGGTGTTACAAACTGACCATCAGTTAATCCACCCCAGGCCTCCTCTCAGATAAGGGGGTGGTGCGGTGCTGATTTGCGTCAGCTTTCTCTACAATGAGTTTATGCTGGATGAATAAGCGCTTCAAGAGACAAAACAACAACAAAAACACAACGTCTGAGTAGTTATAAATTCTCCACATCTAGAAAATGCAAGCTACTACCTAGGACACAAAGCGCATGGACTGACTGGGATAAGGGGACAGGAAGTGAACCCAAGGGGCCACAGGGAAGCATCAAATGCTCTGTGTGTTCATTGCCACCATCTGGGTGGTGTCTAGGCTTTACAAACAATAGCAGCCACACAGTCACCACACTGTGGTGACTGTCCTCCCTCACTGTGTTTTCCTGAAAAAGCAGGCCTAAACAGAAAAAAAAGGATGAATGACAGTCCCAATCCCCTTACTCCTGCTCTGCCTGCCATCACAGAACAGCCTCCAAGCAAGAGAACCGTGAGGTACGCTCTGCTTGACGCCAGCCCTCACCGTAGCAATGATGAGTGAGGGCTGGCCCCAGTTGGGCCATGCCAGTTGGAGCCTCCTTTGCGGCAAGCTCGGTGTGTCAGATTACCCAACCTGCACTTTGGAAGTAAGCTCATTAGCTAAAGAATCACCAATCCTTTGCGTGCCCCTGAAAGCTACAGCCTGCTACAGACCCAACACCGCTACCCCAGAAATTACACTTTGAAAGAAACGGTGATATTGTTTGTTCATTTGTTTTTTTGTTTGTTTTGGTCCTGGGAATCAAACCCTGGGCCTGATGCTTAAAGCCCGATGCTGTGCTGCTGAGCCGTCCCAAGCCCTTTACATCACTAAAGGAAAATTACGTCCAAATTTTCTAAAAAGCTTCAGTACTGCCTAATTCAATGAAAATAAGCATAGAAGCAATCCAAGAAAGAAAAGCATCCTAAAAGTCACAGCTCTCGAAGTATAAATCCCCAACATGACATCTTCAGGGCAAGTGGCTCCCTAAATGGAGACGAGCCCTCGGCACCATACCCACAACATGCAAAACATCAGGGCAAGTGTATTGCTTTAAAAGTGAAGCTGTCACCCATGCCTCAGATGGCCAAAGTTTCCCAGTTTTGCTATTTCTAAAAAGCACACTGGGGGCCGGCGAGATAGCTCAGTGGTCTAAAGCACCTGCTTAGGCAAGCTTAAGCAAGCATGCAGAGACAACGGTTCGATCCCTGGCATCACATTCCATGCCAGCCCCACCCCCAGGGCAGGCTGAGCTGGCCACTAAAATAAAGAAATAAATAAACAAATAGCACCCTGAATCTGGTGAGGTGCTGTGTGACTGTGATCCCCGCACTCCAGGTGGCTGAGGCCAGGTCTCAAGGCAGAGAACAACCTGACTGGTTTTGTGATCTAGAGAGATGCTTAAGGTGGATCTGAAAATGTCTGAGGATGCCCCTGTAATTCATTGTGAAAACAGGGAACAAGCTCCAGTAATGCAAAAGCAAGACACTAATGGATAGATGGCTGATAGACAAAAAGGTCCCTAAACACTTAGATAAAAATCATAAAATGAGTGAGTAGCCACAGCTTTGTGTGGTATGAAGAAAAAGATGGGCCATAGTGGAGAGAGCCTGGGGGGTGAGGGAGGGTGCTCTGGCTACAGAGCCTCAGGCAGAACCTCACTTCCTTTGCAACCTGTCCACACAGATCTTGGAACCCTGGTAAGGATGTCATAAGGCAGTAACAGCCTCTCCTGAGCCCACTTGGACAGAATCGGCCAACAGCAATCATGCTGAGCTGCTTCCCCACTTTGCAAGGCCACACTCCCAGGACCCAGGCAAGGAAGTTCTGTGAGAGACTGAGGAGATGGGTGACTGCATCCAGACGCTGCAGGCCACGATGCAGGAGTGACAAAACCGCCACAGATGCTCTACGGAAGGCGTCCCTGCGACTGAACATGACTGACAGAGAAAGCCAACTCACCCGCATGAAATCCGCCCAAGCCCAAACACCAACAGCACCACAAAGTGAAAGCCCTCAGGACAAGTCTCACCAGGCCCAGAGACTCCCATAGCTCTGGGCAGGACTCTGCAAAGCCAGACACAAAAAATCCTGGAGAGCCAAAGAATTCCGGAGTGGGAAAATGAAGGTGTAGCCAGCAGGCCCCGAGACACACTGAGTAGGGCAGTGCCCATCGGCCCTGACCCGGGCCTTTAGAAAGCACTTCACAGGGAGCTATGCCAAGCTCCAGCCTGTGTGGTCAGTGCAGGCAGTCAGGGCACCCTCGCTTCCCGATCCCTCCATGCCAGTTTTCCTGAGTGGTGAACCCACCATGGTCCCTTCCTCCTGAGCATCTACACAGCCCATACTTCTACCAACAAGCACAGAGTGTGGACACAGACATCGTTACATCGCATTCAGGGATGTCTATCTCCCTTGTGGTCCTCTGCGACGAAGTTCAAGATATGTGGTGTTTGGACAATAAGCAGCTTTTCACCAAAACGTGGGTCAAGGAGGAAGGAGTCCCCTGCACGTAGTCACCCCAGGGGGAATTAGAAGCCTTTCGACTGTCAGAGCAAGAGAGGGTGCACAAGCTCTTACTCCAAGCACTGCCTCCTACATTAAAACAGCCCTAGGTGCTTTGTCCAGGTCATTGATCCGCCCACTGCACAGCTGCAGGCCTCTGGAGGGTTCCTTGTGCCACTGGCCATACTTTTCAGGCCAAGTGTTTCTGCAGGATTGCAAGGTCTTGGTGTACAAGAGGTGCCACATGCTTGTCACACCTGAATGTGGGCAGCATTCCTCACCACCGGCACCAGTGATGCCAATAAATCAATGTCGTCCCACAGCTTCCGACCCCACCAGGACCCTAAGCTGGCCTCATCCTTCAAGTCAATGCATTCTGGAACAACTGGCTTAAGACCAGGCGGTAGAGAACACCAGGGACGTGGCCCAGCTCCATCTAGGCTGAGTCTCCAGGGCTTTCATTTCTTCCAGGTCACAGGAGGGGAAGTTATGCAAAAGTATTCCTGGTTCAACAAAACACAGATCAAATGGAATCTTTTGCAAGGGAAGCAAAAGAAGATGGCGCCAGCTTTCACTGAGCAGGCAGAGATGAGTACACTACAGCAGGGTTTGGGCCATCCTTCCTTTGTGAGGCTGCATTCTTGCTTCACATGGAGAGCAAACTGTTTTGCTCTAGACTGCGGGAGTGGAAGAGACCTCGTGCGTCACATGTAGCAACCAAGAACACTTCCTGAGCCACGTGCCAGGCTTCACTCTGCAGAGACTGGCTTAGCACTCAGCTACCTTCACCAGCGAGGCATCCTCTACAGAAACTTGAAGTCGGACAACGTATTACTAACTCCGGGAGGGCACAGCAAGCTCACTGACTACCTGCATCTGCAAGGAAGGACTGGGTCCAGGAGTGGTGACAGGCACTTTCTGTGGCACTGTTAAATGCCTGGCTCCTGAAATGATCAGAGGAGAAGATGATGGCTTCAGCATGGACTGTCGGAGTTTTGGAGCGATCCTATGTGAGATCACAGCTGGAGAGTGTCCATTTTCTATCGTGAGAACCCCAATATCCCTGAAGAAAAGGCAGTTTATCTCCTGCAACTTACTGTGGAAAGCAATACTGGCAGACTATGTTGTCTGTCTTAGAAGCTGCAAGTGTCCTGCCGGTTTTCTCAAGAAGGACCCAAAGGAACAACTGGGTGGTCATCGTCAAACTGGGTTTGTGGACATTCAGGGCCAGCCATTCTGTCCAGAGGTGGACTGGAGCCTGATAAAGCAAAAGCAGTGGTCCTTCCTTTAAACCAAGTATTTCTGGAGAGTTCGGTTGGAAAACTTTGACCTACTGTTTACTAATGAGCCTGACTGGCTCACTCCAGATAGCAAGGACAGTGCAAGGAAGACGGACGCTATGACTCGGCAGGTTTTGAGCCCATCGAGCATCTCGAGTTATGAAGAACGGGTCTGATCCTCACTTTCCCGCCATGCATTTTGCCTGTGTTGCCCTTTAACACATAGAAATGTGTGACCAGCCTGGAGTGATGAACCACTTCACAATTGTTTGGAA
Organism: Octomys mimax; assembly: GCA_002564305.1. Lineage (NCBI taxonomy): Eukaryota > Metazoa > Chordata > Mammalia > Rodentia > Octodontidae > Octomys > Octomys mimax. Next base: position 9,961 of record NDGM010739043.1, read on the forward strand.
GTCAATTTTAATTTTGTTTTCATACTTCTATTTAGATATAAAAGTTGATTCTCATAGTCTATGACAGAGAATGCTGAATTTTTTGTTGTTGCTGGTAAGACTTGGTTGTGGCTTCATTTAGTAACAATGAACCCATTGCTTGGTAACCTAACTTTTAAACACATTCCATTTGTCAAGTGCAGACAGAATATGATTTTTCTTGTTATTCGTGATATGGAAAGATAATTTTCCTTTAAGTAGAAGGTCTTAACTATGCTCATTTCTCTCCAAACCATATTATCTTCCCAGTTTATGTAGTCTTCAGGGAAATCCAAAACATAGCAACAATTTTGAATACACCTGCAGAAAACACATAGATCATAGTTTTACCCCTTAGTTAAGTTTTAACATGAGATACTTAGTAGGACTCTTTTCAGGGCAGAATTCTTCAAACTTGTTTATTAAAATTAGTGGTTAGCAGCTTCTGAAGAGTTGTCAGGCACAACATTACTATTTTTGTACCATTTTTATACAAAGGGCTTTAAAAGTAATCATCTCCATTAAATAAGTTACTATGGTGCTGGCCTACTACAATTTAAGTTTACATAAGCTATCTAGTTTTCAGTTTGGAATGATCTAAAATTTGTAGACACTTAAGAAAATATATTTTTATCTTCAGTAGAGATCCCATTTCATTAGAAATATACTTTTCCAAAATCATATATTCATATATTATCTTTTCTTCTAATAGTCAAGTTTGAAAGTAACAAACATATCAAAGAAAAATATTCAGATACACTCATATGTTTATTTTCTGTATGTGTAGCGCTCTCTCTCTTTCTTTCTGTCTGTCTCTCTCTGCCTCTGTGTCTCTCTGTCTCTTTTTGTCTCTCTGTCTTTCTGTCCTGTCTCTCTCTGTCTCTGTCTCTCTGTCTCTGTCTGTCTCTCTCCATCTCTCTCTCCCTGTCTCTGTCTCTTTCTGTCTGTCTCTGTCTCTGTCTCTGTCTCTGTCTCT
>NDGM010739277.1:0-23028 GCA_002564305.1 Octomys mimax
TATATATATATAGTTTTCAAGATTTAGTTTTACAGCATTTAAATGGAAGAGATGTCAGCAAAAAATAAACCAGAGAAGTTAGAAAAATATTATTGACTGAACTTTAAATTATTTTAGCAATGTAATATATGCATACAACTTTAAATAAGAAAATTGTACCCTGCTGGTCTATCACTATACATATTTAAACTGGCTTAAATTTATCATATTTACTCATATTTTTCAATAATATTATAATCTTGCTGCTTTTTATTTTTGGACACTAATGGTTTTCTCTTAGGCTACATGTACCGTCTTAGTGCCATCGTGTTTGTTGGGTAGTCACGTCTAATTATCTTTTCCCAATCTTCTGGGCAGAACAGAATCATCGTTTTTAGTGATAAGCTATTCTTCCCATCACTGTGGCTAGAGTACAGCGTAACTGCAGTGAGTTATGACTGCATTTCTTTTCTCGTAAACGCACTGCCTGTTACTTTTCTTGCCAGAGCTTTCTATACTCCTACCCTCAATTATTTTCCTAGAGCTACATAACATGCAGTATGTTCCTAAGTTTGTTTGCTACACTAGTGGCTTCTCACTGCAGAAGATTAACTCCCCCCTGTTCACGCAGCCTCACCTTCCTCTTCCACGTCCAGAAGGTGCCTGTCACCAGCTAGGTTACCGGCCCACTGCTTCTTTAGACTTCATTTTGCTGCATGCCAAAAGAGTGACTTTTGACTGACTCGCCAATTAAGTGATTTTAGGATTAATGTCAGCTCCGTTTATGCCTGATATAAGAAATCACTGAAATGAGACCCTAAAGACTGAAGGCTTAAGAAAAGCAGCCAAAGCCACCTCCCATAAGCACCCAGAAGCGGGATCATCAGTCACCACCAGGGTTAGAGTCTCCTATTCTGCTCAGAAAGCTGCAGCCTGTGCTTACTGTGAGTCCAGAGCTGCTCAGGAATGCAAATTCTCTGGGTCGATTTACCCCACTGTCTTCTTAGATGCGGAAGTGTACAGATCTGGCTGGGTCGATGTCACCGTGGGTCAATTCTGCAGCCTGATTAGATTGAGTAATTTATGCCATAGAAATTTATTTCTCACAGTTCTAGCAGCTGGGAAGTGCAAGATCAAGGTGCTGACGTACTCACTGTCTAGGGGTGGCGGTTCCCCTTGACGCTGTCACATGGACAACGCTGCTCTCGCTAGCTTTGGATGGCGCTCTTATCTCCTTCCCTACCCTCATGAATTAATTGTGCACCACAGGGCCCTGCCTCTTTCTACAGCATTGTTGGCAGGGATTAAGTTTCGAGGTGCATTCTGGGAGGAGCTGCCAGAACAGTTGAACCTCAGCACAGACTGGCGCGTGGCGCGCTGTGCGGGACCTGCTCAGGCCTCTCTGCCGTCACCCTGCGTGGCCTCTCACGCCCTTCGCGCAGCAGCTGGCGCAGTGCGTGCAGTGAGCTGGGAAGCAGTGAGCTGGGAAGCAGCGTGCTCTGGCTCTCTGTACGCAGGGCCACTCCCTGATCATGCTTCTCCACTGCTCCTCATCCTGGGCGTGAGACAGGGCGCCGACCCGTGTCCTAGGGTCCTGATCCTCAGGATAAAGATGAAAGTGGAAACCTTCATCGCACTCACTGTGCTTGCTTAGAATCTGCTACAGGAAAAATAAGAGGTAAACTAGATGCATGACTCCTTCATCTCTCAGGCAGGAGAGTCCAAACGTACTTTCCTGCAGGAGAAAAAGCTTCCCATCTCTAATAGATATAAGCTAAAAAATTTCAAATTAATCAGATCAATTATCCACCCAGAAATAATGATGCTAATTATCAAATTTAATGAGTTCTTCAAAAAAATCTATTAAATTATTAAATGTAAATATGAATTTTATTATATTGGACACACTTGGTCAAGGTTAAATTTTTTGTTTTAGTTTATAAGAGCTGCCAATATTTATGACACTGGTGACAACAGTGATGTTAATGGCAGCAGCTACACATGCGATTGGGGATTTCCAGGTTATTTTGAATAACATCACAAGGTAAGTTGAAGGAACAGCCCAGTGGGGTTTATTCGAGGACCCCTACAAAGCTTACACAGCTGGTGACCTCTGAGACTCTTGAAAGGTCTTTCTGGGCTTGTATACGCTCTCGTATGGCTCTCTGAAGTCCAGCTTACAGCCAAAGCGGGCAAGGACCAGAGATGATTTAACTCTTCTTAGTCACAAGTCGGGTCAGTGGCTGGTCTGCAGTTTTAATTTCGAAGTGTTCTAGAGGCAGTGTCTATCGCTTGCATGCAAGAGCCCATTCCTGCTGCCGGGTGAGTGACACACGGGCAAATGTCTTATACATTACTTTAGATCAAAATTAAATTTGATATAGGATACAGGTGTGTTTTAATACAGTTTTGAGGTGAGATTTCTAAATATAACCATGTGTGGAAAGTCTGTTAAAAAGCTTTGGGAAAACAAACAGCAGAGCAGAGTTCTGTGGCGGTGGAGTCAGCAAGGGAGTCGGGGAGCTAAGCAAAATAGGGAAAGGTTTTGGAAAGATTTTCATCTCCGTCCAAAGCTGCTGGGAGAGAGGAATTCTCTCTCTTTCTAGAGAGGCTAGAGTCACTTGAGCAAGCTTTCTTAGCCATACTCCCTTGCTAGTCTCCAAAAGTGAGAAACTAAAATAGCACTAATTCTCAGTCCCTCCAATCACAACTCTTGTAACCTGAGTGAGAAGCAATGATGCTGAGATTCATGTCCTGACCCTGATGGTGGCCTTGCTCCCAGGTGGAGGTCCAACTAGGTTCACTAGGAAACATCTGAAGGCCACAGGAAGCTACCAGCCCTGATTAGGACAGCTAATCCTGGCTTCATCGTAGTTAATCCTGCTTACATTTTCCTTCTTTTTGGAGGAGAGGTGGTCAGTGTCTTCCGTTACATTTAATAACTTTTGGGGCCAATTTTGGCTCTAAAATCCTGATTCACCCACAGAACACACAACAATTGGATCGTGTCTTAGTTACCTTTCTCTTGTTTCCGAGATAAAATACTTGGTGCCTAAAATTAAAGAAGAAAGGGTTTATTTAGCTCAGTTTGTCGAGGCTTCCCTCCATGTTCAGCTGGCTCCAAGGGAGGATGGCAGGGCACAGGGACAACACTTAAAGGTAGCAGAAGACAGAAAAGCAGCAAGAGCAGAAGGGGGAGAAGCAACTGTCTTCATCCCTCATGTTGTAAGCAGGCCACCTTCCGCCCCAGAGCAGGCACAGCACTCACACCATCTCCAGTCCTCTTGCACAGGCTAAGGGTGCTTACAAAGTGAGGACCCCTGCTGAGTCACTTTGTTCAACCTCTAAATTTCTTAGGCAAACACAGTGAACCAACCATTACAGATCATCTAGGAATATTGTGGGTCAAGCCTGACCTTCTTATATGCAATGTGAATTTGCTGACACAATAACACGTTGCTCCTCAGCTTTTCAGGGTGTTTTCCTATCTCTTGGTACATCACATTCTATAATCTGACAGTCCTGTGGATGTGTTATTTTCCTCGGACCAGAGAGAGTATGCGGCCACTAGGTCACTGTCGAGGTTTGTATCTGGGTGTTTGCTGAAAGCCTCATGGGTCATGGCAGGAGGCAGGAGGCTGACTGGAGTATGGGGCTCCTAGCTGACTTGCGCTGGGAAGTTATGGCCAGGAAGGACTTGTCTTTCCTCTCTTCACTCTCTCTGCTTCCTGTCCACCATCCCATGAGCAGCTCTCCTAAACAAGGTACCTGACAAGGTAAGGACAGGAAAATCTAACACTGAGCTAAAATAAGCCTCTCTTTAAGTTGCAAGCATTGGGAATTCAATCCCAGGGACCAGAAAAGTAATTCAGACAGTTACCACATATTAAAGAACTCACTGGTAGCGGTGATAAGACCAAGACCCAATGACAGTTACTTCTACAGCTTTTCTGAAGCATTACATGTTTTCCAGAATTGGTATGGACAGTAGGCAAAGCTGAAGGTGGTCACTGAGATATAATTCGTCCTCTCAGTAGTGATAATCTTTACTTCTTTATTATGGGGTTGACACTGCCACGGGCTATACCTTTGTTAAGGAACTAGACAGAACCTGTAGACCACACAGAGTGCAAGCCAGGTCTTCACAGAGGTGGTAGACCCTGAGCAGGAGTCGGCTTCACTGAGGCAAGCAGTACGGACAGGTAGGACTTCTCAAATACCTCTAGGAAAGGGTGTCATACATGGGTGCCAAGGTGGTGCAGAAGGACAAGAGCCTGCGGGAGCTGTCCGCAGTGGGGAGAAGCCCTGAGGAGCCAGGTATCAAGAGCCAGAAACAGAGTTTGCTGTCCTCGGAGATTAGCCTGGCGTCATCTTTGATCTCTTTCTTAAACACAGTACTCACCTTTCTCAAATTTGAAAGATCATGAGCATTTTATGTGAATATAAGAAACACAAAGTGGTGTCTTTTGAAATTATAACCAATAAAGTCTTTCGCCATATGCATAGTGTGTCCTCTACTCTTTTTAATCTTAGTCTGTTTTTCTGGAGAATATTCCAAGTGTGTCCCAGTAGTGGTTCTAAGAAAAGTGAAAAACTAGTAACAAAAACCTGAACTCTGCAGTGATAACATTTTGGGAGTGGTGGCTAATTTTCAGCCCTGGGAAATTAAGTGTACAATTGCAAATTACAAATATCTAGATTTTTGGGTTTGTTTAACCCACAAATTTATTTGTTTATTAAATCTCCCTCTTTTAAAAATAATATCCCATGCAAGGCTTTGAGAAAATGATGCCTGAGTATATTTTCTGCATAATAAAAAAGGAAACTGTTAAAATTGTCTACAGTTAGCTGATGCCTAATGGTTCAAACTGTGTTTGAATCCATTGAAAAATTTAAAGTTTATGTGTAATTTAATTTTTGTTTCAGTTAATGCATTTGCTATCTAAGAACTCATAATGTGCTCTTTACTAATTTTCAAAATTAAATATAGAACAGGTCCATCCTCTTTACTTTCAATATTCTTAGCACTTCTAGGATTAAGGACAATTGGTTGAAATTTCTTCATTCGCATGTTAATACCAGTGGTGTTACCTGGAAAAGGGCAAAAGGTACTCCTCACATCTCGGCTGGGTTTATTAAAAATAAACCATTAAGCAGATACACAATCAGTAGAGAGAACTGCTAGCATGGAATACATTAGCATCATTATCTCTGAGGAAGTGAGAGGGGTGAAAACTATTTTGCTCCTTTTTTGCTGTAAAAAGGAGTCAGATCAGCTACCTACACTGGAGGTGGTTATTGGTATGGAATAATTACAGCTTGATACTGTCTTAAGGACTCTTGTTTGTGTAACTTCCCACTGGGGCTATGCTTTTCATTCATTCTTATTCTTTTTATAGCTTTAGTATATAAGGCAAATGAACAAGGCTTGGAACATGCTTACTACTATGGATTATGCTAAGGGAAGCAGTATCTTCATTCCCCTTAGGATGACTTCACCGCGATGCCAGTAAAGAAAGATGCTGTGTCCTGAGGTAAAAGTCCACTGACATGGCAAAGTGGAACCGGGAAATATTCACCTGCAAAACTTCAAGTACTGACTGGAGGCACCCACTTCCCCCTTCTGTTGTAAGCAAGTCTTCCAAAAGACATATTTTCTCTTAGAATTTCATCCAGACTCACACTGTTATGATCTATAAGCTAATTATAGCTCTGAGCACACTCTGGAATTATAGACTCACAAACCAAGCCTCCATCTTAGCTTGGCTGTGTAACAGACATTTAAATTTTAACTTATCCAAAACAGAAATCTTGACCCTGGTACACTCCTGGCCCTCAAACTTTTCACTCCAAATCTTTCCATTTTAGCTTATAACATTTCCCAAACCCTAAAATGGGTCTTGACTAGCTCTCTTCATCTGTTCAGATAAATGTCACTAACAAGCCTGTTTCGCATCGTCTCCGGTGATGTTCCCCCAGCTCACATGGCAGCCATTTCCCACGTGGGTCATAGCTGGTTCTGTTTCCTACTTACGATTCTCGAATGATTTTACTGGTCAGAAATAGAGTCAACTTTTAAAGACCTAAAGTGAACTGTTCCGCTCCTCTGTTTTAAACTCTCTAGAAGTCCCCCCTTGAACACATGAGCAAAGTCAAATTCCTTTCCAGGAACCCCAACTTCCTGTACCCCTCCAATCTTACTTTTTAATCTTCCCTCCTCCCTAGTATTTGAAACTGGCAACAACTCAGTCAGCTTTCTGGTAACTTTTATGGAAATGGACAATGACACAGTAAAATCTTCTCACTATTTGGTTGTACTATGGAACAGGTTCGCTGCTAGCATGAGTCCCACAGCACAAAAATGACTCGTGACAATTAGGCATGCATGCCTGACACAACCTACACAGCTTTGCTTTTTAGCATCATTATGTATTTTGACTTGTTCAATTCTTTTTTATTTTATTTTTATTTTTAGGTCTACAGGGTGTTCAGGGTCTCACTACTAGATCAGGCTCGTAGTGATCCACCTGGTTACAGCCTCCCAAGAGCTGGGATTACAGGCACACACTACCATGCCCAGTCTCAATTGCCATCTCAGCATGTCCTGGGGTCAGGGCCAGCACAGTAGACCCAGGGATTGGACCCCCAGCCCCTGCGACTCCTTGCAGGTGCTTTAATCTGCTGAGCTATTTGGCCGGCCCCTTGTTCAATTCTAATATAAAGCAAATGAAGAAAAAAGAAAAAGCCAAGAAAATCAACCCAACAATCAACATATATTTTAAAAAATATTCAGCTTACATTCACCATGAGGATATAGTACAAGTATATGACATTTCTCAAATTATGTTTTATCAAATAAATTTTGAACATATATCAAAAAATATTCAAGTTGCCAGTAATGTAATGTCAAAATATGTCCTACATTTGCACCTGGTACCTTAAGTTAAATTTTGAATATGTTAAATACAAGGAAAGCAATCAGGTAAAGGTGTTTTGGGTTTTTTTTAGTACAAAACCACTACAACATAGTATACATTGCAGAAAGTTTTACAGGATTACTAAAGCTCAATGAAACAGAAAAAGAATGACTTATTGCTTTCTGGGCAGTAGGAACAGCACTCACTATGTTTTGTTGTTCATTTGTTTTGTCTTGGTTCTATCCAAACGCGAAGGCTCCACTGAGAGCACTGTGAGCCTCTTCCTCTGTACCTGTGCATTTTCCTTCCTTCCTTCACTACAGCTTATGGGAATAAACAGCCAGTCACCAAATTAACACCCTCCTTCCTCCCTGCCCTGCTCGTGGACACCAGGCTGGAGGCCTGGACAAGTTCCTCATCCTCTGCCACACTGCTGTGAACTCAACTTCACCAAAAAATCCCCAAGAAAGCACACTGTGTATTATCTCCTTGGGTATTGTATTACAGATTCACTATTTCTTTAAAACCTACTTCCTCTGATGGATGGCGGACTTCTTGACTGCGCCAGCTACGAGCTACGTCTGATTCATCCTTGACCTCATACAGTTTTCCTCGGGGCCTCCTGTAGAACAAGTGTTTGCATTTGAGGAACTGCACCTTGCTTTGTTTTTTCTGTTTTCTGTTTTATTTACTAAACAGGCATACAGTTTACATTTTACTTGGCTTGAGCTTTATTGGCACAATGGGCAAACAAAATGAAAGAGAAGAGACAGATGGAAACATGAATCATATAAATACTAATCAACTGTCATATTTGGAGAACAAATCTCATTTACATGCTCCTTTTTACTGTGATTTCACGTTTTGTTAAGTGCACACTGAATTTCCCTAAGAACACAGAGTATCTACTGTGAGCTGCTTCCTTCTAATAAATGCCTACAGGGCCGACTAGATAGTGAAGTAGACTAAAATGCCTCTCAAGCAGATCGTAGCGGCTGGGGTTAAATTCCCAACATGTGTGCTGAAATGGCCATTGAGACTGAGCGTGGTAGTATGCACCTGTGATCCCAGCGCTTAGGAGGCTGAAAACAGAATCACTAAAGTCTGATCTACATAGTAAGCCCCTGTAGACCCTGTACTAAAATACTTTAAAAAATGCCTACAGAAAGAAAGTGGTGAGTGTGACATAATCTACTGACACTAGAGTCTTTGGGCTAAGCTTCAGTGTACAGACATACCCAGTGGGGTGGCTATGTTATGTCACCTACTTTTCAACATATGATGAATCTCCTATTAGTGTTGATATCTGTATTGTTATAATACAAACATCTAGGATATTTAGGCCATATTGCTTTAGTAAGATCTCCACCTTCAGACGTACTCATGTGTCTTTTCAAGATTCCCATTAAAATAAACACACACAAACAAACACACACAGACATACATATGCCTCTTGGATTATGACGGGTTTACCTCCAAATAACACCATCATATATCAGAAATGCAAAATTGACCAAATATCATGGATTACAAAAATCGGACACTACACAGTACTGATGCTTTCAGTGAGATTGTGTGGTTAAGAATTGCAGCTGACAGCGGAATCCAGCACCAGAAGAAAGTAACATACTGCATATTGTTATCCCAGAAAGAAATTAAATTTGCAATCTGAGTTCCATCTCCACTGCATGCCTGTATCTGCCACACCATCATAAAGGTGAGTCATAGTAAGCCAACGTATCATACTTCAGGGACTACACATACCTGTACCTACGCAGTCATGACACATGAAAACATTTGATAAGTGCTTTTATCTTAAGGCCTAATTGATTAATAAGAAGACAACACAGTCACCTAAGTGGTAGAACAGAATCTTGAATGAAATGGGATGGCCATCTCTGCAACAAGCATTGAGATTCATTGCCCAAGAAATGTCCTAGCATTAGAGAAGGCCATCACACAGGACATGCCTCTACTTGGCCCCAGTTCCTTTCACTTCATATCCTACCCTATCCATTTTTTTTCTATCCCTTTATACGCCCTCCTCTGGATGCCTCCCATTTTCAATACATTATATAAAATTAGCATCAGATATTCTCTCCTTCCTTTCCTTAAATAACAGCTGTATCTCTCTCTGGTCCCCACAGGGTATCTCAACGGCTCCACAAGCTCTTACCCCCTCCACTGCTGAGGATGGCAATGTGCCTTGCAGTGAGTCTACTTTGGTTGGGAATCCACTTGCCTGCAGAGCAAGCCACTGTTCCTTCACACCAGTGTTCTGTGTGATGAAGAGAGGCGCTGAAAACAGCCCACCTGATCTCACCCCAGGGGACAGGTCAGGAACAACAGTTGGTTTCTTCATGGTGTGTTGGACAGTGGAGAAGAAAAGGCAAGCTGAATGTGCTATGGTCGGTGAATCCTCTGTCTGTCTATCTGTGTAGTTTGTACACCATCTACATTTCTTTAAAGACTGATATAACTTTTTAAAAAAATTGATGCTTTTTAAAATCTTAATTAAAATGGTAGGCTACCAAAGCTTCCTTAGCTAGAATGTGTCTTGGGATGACATTTGAAGACATGATAACCAAAGCGTCTTATGTTTTAATGTTGGGCTCCCGGGGGATGGTGGGCCTATTCTCTAGCTCTGGGAACAAGCCTTGAGCTGGTTGCATCCATCCAGGTCCTCCTGAGCCTGCCCCCTCTTGCCAACAGCTGGACTTTTCCTTGGCTAGGCTCTGAGCACTTGGGGAAAGCCACAATCCTGGTGTTCAGTAAAATTTTCAAATGCAGCAAAATGTATAAAATGGAAAGGATAAAGTTATTCCTTTCCCTGGCCCTCTTCCACACACAAGGAACTCTATTACCTGGCTTAGCATGAAGGACACAGCCTGCACTGGCTTCAGGCTCACAGTCCCACGTGGGGCTCTTCTCACCTAGGAGGAGAGCACCCCTGGTGTGCGCACTTGCCTCAGTCAGCTGTCTGCACAGGACCGAGCGTTCAGAGATTGAGACTCTTTATTTTTCATCAGCAGGACAGTACGTAACATTCCTAAGGCTGCAATCTCTATGTATATTTTAATTTTCTTTTTCCCCCCAGAACCGGGGATTGCACTCTAGCCCTTGTGCTTGCCAGAGAAGCTCTTATTCTACCGAGTCATCTCCCCAGCCCCCTATATTTTAAATTTTGATAGACACAACAAACTTTTTTTTCCAAAAATTTCAGATGATACCTTCTTTTCAACATAATGTTGGGGTTACAATTTCCCCGAGTCATTGTCAATGCTGGGTAATGGGACACGTTTGGATCGGATCCAGTTTCACAGGGAAGTGGTAAGCATAGCTACGATTTTGGCCATGGATTCTTCCATCTGACAGAATGAAAGACAGTTACATTCTTTCAGTCTCTTCTCCCAGGGCCATCTGTTCTTTTAGAGGCACTTGTCTAGTTTGTTTTCTGTCTTCTGCATTCTACTAAATTCCTACTAACTGCAGGGAATAATTCGCTTTTGGTCATTGCAAACATTCTACCTTTCCTCTCTAGTGTGCCATTAAGGTGGAAAAAACTCAATAATAAAACAAAACACCCATCCTGGTAGTTTATCCTAGCAGGGTTAAAACTGTTGTTTAGTCTACTGGCTTAGTAAATCATAAGGCTGTAAAAGAGAGATTGAATAATTATTTTCCTCTTTAGTTTTCTGGCTTAAGGGTTTGTTCATTTCTTTTGCTTTGCAAACAGGAGACGATGCCTCCTCACCATGTACATTCATTTCAGGTCAATGCTGAAAGGAAATGGCATTTAACAATGTATGCCAACTGGTGACAGCAGGTGAAGGTGGGAAGAGTGGAGAGGGAGCGGCAGACATGGTAGAGGGATTTTAGGAATCCTCTTCTCACCCCTATTCAATGAACCTGACTTGAGATTCTCTTAATGGTTTGGCTTTCTTACTAAGGGTGAATTTTGTTTTGTTTTATTTTATTTTAAAGTTCTTGTTGGATTTTGTTAACTTTTAAACCATTTAGGTATACAGCTTTTCTCCAATGTTTTCACCCTAGAGTTTTCATCATGTCTTTCTGAAGCTTGGAGAAAGTCCATACATGTGTAGAGATGTGTAAAACAGCAACTCTACGCAAGTCACCGGGCCACTGCACACACGCATCACAAGCTTGCTGTTAGCGCCCTTCTCTTCTTCAGCATGAGGAATGAGGATGTCCTTCCATTCCCTGTGTGTAACTCTCTGTCCAGAGCTTAGTCCCTAAAGGACCCCAAGTGATGCTCCTCTGGAGTTTATGCGGCTTCTACAAGAGCATTTGTCCTACTCTGACAAGGACTATCACAGAAAATTAATAAGGGTGATAAAAGTTATATTCTAAACCAAAGTGGTAAGAGGAAACTAGGGAATTTAGACTAAATTTTACAAGGACATCAGATTTTGTATGCAAAACAGTACAATTAAAGTTAGTGTTGCAGTTGTGAATCTTAAAACCCAAAGTATAAAGTAAATGTTTTATGAAGAAATTTAATATACTTTAAATACATTCTCTGGGAAGATATCCATAAAATATTTCATGGTAGTAACTTACTTTCAATTCTGCTTTATTGTCCTTCCAAAAATTTTGTTTCTGGTTCAACACTTCCTTCTTTCATCACATGACAAGAACAAGTCTTTTGATGGGTAGGTTCACTGCCATTTTAAATATCTGCACTGGTTGCTGTAGCACAGAAGTACAGGATGTGACATTTCAGGGCTATGACTCTGTCCCTGTCTCTATGTCTGTCTGTCTGTCTGTCTCTATCTCTGTATCTCTCTCTCTGTGTCTGTCTCTGTCTCTATCATACACACACACACACACACACACACACACACACATACACACACACACACACACACATACACATACACATACACACAAATACTCTTCTCACACCACACCTTTGGAAACTTGCTCTTTTTCCCCTGGAATATTGTGGCTTTGTTCATGTAGAAGAAGAGAAAGCTAGAATGGAATTAAGAAATCATTCATTTATTTGGGCCCTGGTAGTGTCCCTCACCAACAGATAGAGATAATGGTAGGGATATCAGTCTAATCTTTACATTTTACCACAAATATCTTATCCTTATTTAACAAGGTATAAGCTAATATTGATTTGTCATTGGTAATTAACAAATGAAAGTGGGTGAGGCCAATTTGTGTTAGGCAATTGATGGGAAATTTTTCTCTCTAGTATATGAAATTTCAACTTGATAGTAGGAAACACGTTAAAACAAAGTTTCTCTTTTGATTTTGAATATGAAGATTTAGGTGTCCTTTTTGGTTATTGAGTTTTATAGCCAAGGAAAGGAGTAGTGTTAGAATGACTCTGATTTCAAGCAAAATGAATCCTGGTAAAAGATATAAAGATCATATGTTCTTTTATTATAATATACAATGTGTGAGATTAGTTGCATTCTTTAAAATTTTACAGTCTTAATGAATGTAGTCACTTTACTATGTGGCTGGTGACCAAAAATTCTCTAAATTCTGTTTGTCCCTATCATGCACTGTTTCTACTACATCTCTTTTCTTCTATGAGAAAGTCACAGTAGCAACAGCTCTCATTCTCAAGCACTGGTATGCGGTTGGCACTGTTCTAAGGGCTGATGCTATATCCACTCTTTTTATCCTTGTTACTGTAACTAATATTATGCTATTTAACACTATTGAGAAGGTATTATTATAGGCTTGTTCTTATGGTACTAATGAGAAAACACTGAGGTACAGAAAAATTAACTGTTTTATCTAGAGTTACAGAATAAAAACTGTAAGAGAGCTTGGTTGTAAGCTATAGAAGTTCCTTGTCATGACAACAATTCCATGAAGAGGAGTTGGGCTCTACTGGAAACAGCTAAACTATCTCGAGCAATATACCTGCTCAGTGCCTCAGCTTCCTTTCTAAAATGAAAATAATACTCCTCATCTCACAGGTTATACTAAATTTAGGATATAAGCAGGTAGAAGAGTATTGGTCCTAGGAAGAAGCGCTGCCAGATGGGAACTGTTATTTATTATTGTGGTTCCTGTCTCTGCTAACAGGATCAGTTTTCTTCTGAGTCAGCGACAGCATAACAGCTTTTAGAGAGTTTGCTATGAACAACAAGCATGAATATAGGGACTTTAGTTTGAGAAAGGAAAATAAATCATTTTCATTTTGTTTTACCATTGAAAAGGTTCATGGCTTTTTATAGAAACTAGAACTACAACCTGTAACCAATGCAAGCAAAGAAAGTTGCAGGACCGGAGGTGTAGTAGTTGATCGACTGTGTCAAGTTGAGAAGTTTAGAAGCTTAACTAAATTGTCTCAGCAGTTCCACACCCTAGAGTGGCTCAACACTTAAAGGATATAAAGGGAAAATGAGGAAGGATGGAGGTTCCATTCCTCTGGAGGAGCTCCAGTCTTCAGCTGCAGCTTGGACATTGGCTACTGGTTTCTAGCACAGACGCTTTGGCTTCCACCTTGGATCCTTCCACCTTCTGGTGCAGACTCATCAGCCTTCTGTCATAGACCTGCTGGTCTCCTGACACAGACTCCCATGGAACACTGCAGTGAGCTCCAGACCTTGGACTGAATCCCTCAGACCCCAGTGTGCAGATGCCCTCTGCAAGCTTCCTTATCTGACTCTGTGGCTGATCATCGTAAGCCAATCTTGTAATTTCTTATACATTTTTACATCTTCTGTTATGTCTGCTCCTCTAGTAAAACCCTGGCTGATACAGATTTTGGTACCAGGAGTGGGCACACTTCTGTGACTATACCTGACCATGTAGTTCAAGGGCTTTTGGGAATGGTTTACAGGAAGAGATAACAAAGATTCAGAGAAGTTACCTGAAAGAGAAGCACGGGAATGCCTTTGTCTGTTCTGTATATGAGATTCTGGTCAGAGCTCAGAAAACCAGAATGCTGATAGAAATCCTGCCTGTAAAGACCAGGCTGGGGAGGTTTCTTCTAGGAAGAAGGATTGCATTGGTTGAAATGTTGTGAGTTTGAGCAGAAGGGAAGCACGAATAAACCTGCAGAGTATAAAGATACAGCTGAGATCGTCATTGCTGAGAAGGAGCAAGAGAATAGAAAAAGCCTGAGGGCATCAGAAAAAGTAGCAAATCTTTGCTCTTTGCAGCCTCAAAAGTTCAGAAGTGAAAGACTTTGCTTTGAGGAGAAGGCCACAGAGTGCCATGTTCCAGAATGGAGGCAGTGGCCACACTAGGTTTCAGAATGGTAGAGTTGTACAGAATTTGTTCCTCAGAATCAGGGTCACAGTGCTCAGCAATCCAGGCACTCAACCCTGACAATCAAGAGAAAAGAAAACCTGGCTACTGGTCCAGCGGGCAGCAGCCTTGGTATCATCTACGTGACACTGGTTTTAGGCACATACAGAGTAGTAGAGTTCTGAGGTTAATGAGGGTTCTACCTAGATTTCAGAAGACTGGGAAGCCAGCTAGTGTACCCCTGACAGAGCAGTATGTGAAGCTGTGCATGAAAATCCTAAAGTGAAGTGGAGAACCCAGAAGTTTGGAAAAGCCAGAAACATGGATCATCTAAGGAAAGTTGTAAGAAGAGAGTGGAGTGGGCCTAAGAAAGAATCCATGTGCGCTACAACCATCAGATCCCATAGGAGCAGAGCCATGTAAGGCCTTTGGAGCTCACAGTTTATCACAGACTGCTTCAGACTTGGGACTTGGATCTCTCAGCAATGCTGAAGTTGTTAGGACTTGGGCAACTCTTAGAAATGGACTAAAATGCCTTGTTCATAAAGAAATGTACACGAGTCTTTGGGGGCTGGGGAAAAATGTTATGGCACGTGTCTAGTAGTCCCCACAAACCCACATGTAGTCATGGGGCAGCTTCTAGAGTTTGTGAATAATCCATGATCCAATGCTGGGCTTATTGGTGTAAGTGCTGCTGGGATTATGGGTGTGAGTACTACAGTCGTTCTGGGACAGAGAGCCTGAATGTAATGCAAGGAAGGGAGAGAGGGTTGCCTCTGCCTCTGCAGATGCCCACTCTTACCATTTTGCTCTTGTTGTTTTGCTATTTTACACTGACATGAATTGTTTGCTTCTGCCATATGGCCCTCTGCCTTGGAACCAGCTGAGTATAGACTGAAACCTCCACAAACTGTGAACTATGTAAACCTTTCCTTCCTTGAGTGTCAGGTATTTTGTCCCAGTAATGAGAGAAAAGTAACTGAGACAAGGAGGTAGCTATACTACAAAATGCTTCCAAGTTGCCCAAAATTTAAACACACATCTGGAACCTGGTATTCCTCTGGGACTTCATGACACTTTGCGTTTTCTGATCTTATTATAATGTTTTACAAATTACAATGAAACGTCAAACCATGGTGATATCTGTAAGTAATCAGTTTATCCCCAGCACCAAGAACAGCATCTAACTAGAGAGCAAATTCCACAAACGTCTAGTGACTATTGCATTATACTGGAAATCTGCATATAGGCTTCGGGGAGAAGGCCTGCAGTCTGGGGACTACCTCTGCCCATCGCTAGCTGTGAAACTTCATCAGTTATATGACCTGTGTGTCTTGTGTTATTCCCCTGAAAAATAAATGATAATATAAGGAGGGTAAAAAGACTTCCTCTGGAGAATTGCTCTAGGAATCAATGAAAGTGGTACATATAAAATAGTTTAATTAATATTCACACATAGTGAATAGTGAAGGCTCCAGAAGCACATCATCTGCATCTCGTCACTGTGTTACAAGATGCTACCCCATGAAGTACTTGGATTTGAAGGTCCATTCTGTGAGACTCTTTTGTGCACACTGGTCAATATGAAGCTCAATTGGTGAAACCCTTTTATATATCTTTAGTGTTTATAAATCAATGAAACTGCAATAAACAATGTCAAAATTTAAGCAGATGCATATGAACAATGTGCAAAGGTCCATAGCCACAGTATTCCACTTAAAATGGGTGATATATATATATATATATATATATATATATATATATATAATTATACAAGACACAGTTCTTTCTGGATCTCTCCACCTGTATTTCTGGGACACTGTTGTGGAGGACGATGCCCTCTGCAGATACGGAGCAGTGTAGTGAAGCACCCTTGGGACCCATGCGCATTCTCATGCTTACATGCCTGTTTCCTAATATCACAGAGAACATCTCCAAGAGCGTTTTATCTTCAAATAAGGTTTTAGCACAATGATAGTAAATGTATTAAATGAACTGACATTCATAGAATACGAAGAAGAGTGCTTGGTATATTACGTTTGATGTTTAACATATCTCACTCCACAACTACCAATGACCGTAGTGAGAAGGCACAAAGGGCTAATATATACTCCCACATTGGAGCTTTGTCACAATACAGGAAGAGACCACAAACAAAACTAAATAAAGGCAGAGTTTTTTCCTAACTGGAAACAAATGGCAAAAGGAATATAAAAATCTAATCATTTAATGGACCAGCTATTACTGCCAAGAGGTCATTCAAATGATCCCATTTCATTCTGAAAACATTATAGTTGACATTCAACTTTGCTCTACCTCAAAGAATTTACTTTTAAAATAGATAATGAAATCACTTTCAATTAATACCTAGTGTTGTTGCAAGGTGGCGCCTGTGTCCTTGAGTGATTGCATTCTGCATTTTGGCAGGGTTCTTTCTTTGCTGAACATTTTGCATTTGGATAGTAAAGACATATTTACCTTTTCAGATGCTTCAGGAAAGAAGCATGGCAAGTGAATGAGATAGAAATCGGAGCTATTTGTGCTCACTTTTAGAATGCTTTATATTTCACTGCCTTCACATTTGCAAATCTTAATTCGGGATATTTTTACCTTTATCCCGTGCTCTGCATTTGCCAACCTCAGTATTGCCATATGCATTGGCTATACAGATGCAAGAAAGACTAAGATTTTTAACTCACTGTACAAACATTCTGATTAAAAACATTTGGCCCTTAAACTTAAAGATCTACTATTTTTCTCCCTGCTTTCCTTTATAAAACTAAGGAGATTGCCAGATAGTTGGACTTCATGAACACCACAACCATCTTTTCTCTTTTGCTCCCACATGCGCAAATACCAGGAGAGTCTGTGCTTGAGAGGACAGTGTTTCCCAAAGCAGCAGCTCTCAGGCCCCCTGTCTGCTCCTCTGTGACTTCCCCGCACTGATGTCACAGAAGTGAGACAGGGTCCTTCTTCTGCTGGACATAGATCCCAAGCTGAGTGCCTGCACAGGGTTCCTTCAGAGCCCAAACTTGGGTCCTCTTAATGTGGGGGGCAGAGTCAAAACGGAAGTGAGTGCATCTCTTTCACAGACTACAACTTGGTGACACAGAGCATGGCTTATCTGACACAGAGATCCTCGCTACCATACAGTCAGGTTCAGTCTGTGTATTATGTGTACTGTAATGCAAATGGTGGAGAAATGCTACAAAGTGGCCAGATAGAAATGGAAAGTTTCATTGAAAATGCTATTTTGTTCAAAATCGCTGTGATTTACCATTGCTTAGATTCCTAATGACTCAAACACACAATGACCTCCTCTCTCCCCTTCCTCCCTCCCACAGAAAGCCAGAATGCTCCATGCTTCTCCTCTGGTAGGCGTTGTAAATCAACAACAGAGTTTGCAGAACATTTTTCCTGGCAAGTCAAAGAAGGGCCAACGCAGCCTGTTGCTTGAACACAGAGAGCTGATCCCAGGGTGGAAGCTCAAAGTCTTTGCATCCCAAAGCAACATTGCCCCAAGCTGCCTGAGAGCCACTTCACCCTAAAGAACCATCCACAATTTTACCAAGTTGGAATTTGTGTGTGTGAAAATCACCCTCTCAGAAGAGAACCCATTAGGTCCTGTCCTAATCAGGAGACCAAGCCATCCACGCCCACGGCAGCATTAAGGGCACCATTTCTTTCCTCCTCAGAGCCTCCAGAGCAGAAGCCTCAACTGTAGAGGTTGGACTTCTGAGCGGGTGGAAGGCAACGAGAACCCGAGGGGTCCTGCATAGTCAGGCACACTACTATCCAAGGCCTGCAGACTGCAGGGAGGAGCAGAAGATGCCAGGCTGAGGAAGTGCGTGCAGAGGGACTGATGATTTTAGATTTGAAGGAGATAATAACGGCAAACATTAGATTGGGAGGTAACTCAACTTAATGTCACATAGTTGCTTCTTTTCCAAAAAGGCACATTTTAGAAATTTAGACTTGATCAATGTACTTAGTAGCTCCACAAGCCTACAGAGCTGAGTGTGAACCACCAAGGAAGACGCAACCATCAAAGGGTGCTGATCGTGTTATGCATTCAAATTAAATGTTCCGCTACCTATTATTTTATCACGTTCTAATAAAAAGTCAATGGCTTTCATGTCTGCTCTTTCAGCTGTAAGACCCACTCCTAAATAAATTCAGTAAGCTTTGGTCTGTGAGCGACATATTGTTTTCCTGAGGGGAGCTATGGAATGAACAAAAGTATTTCCTTCATTGTGCCTACTTGTCTAAAAATACAGGTAGCCTTAGCATGGTTCTGTGAAATGGCTGTTTCTAACCCAAAATACTTCTCTTTTACTTCCCATGGAGTAAAGCACTTCACTAGTATTTTTTAAATTAGAAAATCATTTCTATGCTGTCTCTTGTATAAGCAAGTAGAGGGTTCATCAGTGTCCTGCACCTGTGCACACAGAAGGCTGGCATCTATGAAATGACCATCACCTGCCAGGCCTGAGGCTGCTCTTCCCCTGAGCTCTCACAGCCACTGATGTGACGGCCGGACAGCAGGATACAGGGCAGGGTGGCTGCATACGTGGAAGCCAGCACAGGGCTCTCCATCTCGCACCACCCTTGTGATCCTTTTTTGGTGTTGCTGTTTTTAATCAAAGTGAACTTGAGATGGCGACAAAATGGTTTATAATTGTTAGTTTCTTGAGGGAAATAGATAATTACAATGAATCATATGATGAAGGTCATACTGAAAATGTCAAGTGGAAAATATGGAGACACATTACAGCTGTCATCCTAGACTCAAACTTTCTCACATAAATAATCATTGAACAACTGCTCCTGCAAGGCAGGGAGTATCAGAAATGAAGAAACTAGTAAATGATAAAGATTATATATAAAAAAGTATCACATAATAGGTAAAGAATATCCTTAACATTTTATAAAACTATCCAAGATTATGAAAAGATACCATATTTTTTCTGTAATTAAATATTTAATCTAAATGGAAGATAGCACCACAATACTATCAGTTTTCCTGAAATGAATATATTTTTATTATTTAAAATATATTTTCATAAATGAAGTCTCCTAAGCACATGCATACACACAGAGGGAACAAAATATAAAAATAATACACATATTAAAACTGTTCTCTCACTAGGTTGCTTACTCTAAGAAAGCCCAGATCAACTTCAGAAAACCCTCTCCTGCTTCCTGGCTTCAGATTTTAATTGGCTGCACCCAATGCCTGTCACACACGGCATGTTGCCCTTTATTTGCTCCTCAAGGAAGAATGTACTTTGACAGAGAAGAAAAACAAAAACTCCAATTGTACAGGTCTGGTGGCCCCCTTTTAACTCTCATGGAAGCATTGAACAACAGCAGCTTCCCGTGCCTTCCTAGAATTGTCAGGTCAAGAGACGGCGCTTGTCTGGACAGGAGTGCGGCACCAATTGCATGGTAAGAGCGAGCCAGAAAAAACTGAGGATGTGTTTAAAGTTTTCACAACACTCTTCTGTGGTACATGAGAAACCAATTCAGGAAGTTATGTATTTAGTTTCATGCCTATATTTAAATTTAATCAGCAATATAAGAAGTGGTTATATAAATATATAAATATTAAATGAAAAATCTTAATTAGTAAAATAAAACAAGGTTATAAAACATCTATTAGGTTACAATGGGGGCAGACAAGGCAAATTCTCAAGATTTATTGATAATAAATGCAGTTAGAGGAAAAACACTGGGTTGGATTAAATGTCCAAAATCTCTTTATGTTTTTCTCTTTATGTCCATGTTTTATGCAAAATCCATTTCATGCATCCCTAACAACTGTGGCATTGTTGGGACATTTATGTCCAAAGTCTCCTATGCAACTCAAGTCTAACTCTGAGCTGTGAGCTCCTATGAAAGTAAGGACTAAAGTATGCTTGAAATATTGAGCAAACAAAGATCAATGGTGAATGCTCCCTTTACAAAAGGAAGAAGCACTAGGATACGAAGGAGGGGGATCCAAGCAAGACCAAAACCCAGCAGGGCAAACATTCACATAGCTCCGTGTTCAGGGCCCAGGGTAAACTGGCAAGATGGGGTATCCGAAGTGTTGCCCAGCCCCGTGTCTATGACGTGACCCACCACGCCTCAGGTGCCTCCCTCTGGCGACAGCTTTTCTCACTTCCTGTGGCTTCCCTCAGCAGCTGTTTCACGTTTCTGTCATCTCCAGCTTCCTGAGGTTGCCACTGCACTTTCATCTTCACTCTCAAAGCTACACATACCAACTTTCCAGGGCACCATCTTTGGCCTCCAAGGCCTTGAATTCTGGGTGGAAGTGTCCACGAATTCTTATATTTTGCTTGACTATAAAACCCAATAGCACATACATGACACAGCACATACATGACAAAACAGCCTGCTGCCAGGCCACACTGAACCATGATTGCAGTGACCTCTGAGTGTCCAGATGGTTGTCTACCATAAAACGACCCGGGGGAACCAATTTCCTAGGTGGCCTTTCTGGAGAAAGCATGCTAGGGACTCTCTTCTCAAGTGAGTGTTTTACAGTTTTGCACTATTGAACTCATAATGGGTAGGGTCATGCTAATTCCTGCGATGTCCTCTAGCCATCTCTCCTATTTCCTGATGCAGAGTACCTGCTTGCTTTTAATGCTAACCTTTGCAGCCACCTCACTGTCCTGCGCCTCAAGTCTGCACTTTATTCTTTTCTGATGAAACCGCAAACTTTCTACATGTGCCTTTTCTCTTGTTACTACAGATCTACCCAAAGGAGACAGGAGTGCACATCCCACAGGTTGCATTTTAGGCACTTCACCATTTCCTCCACCTGATTAATTAGTCTGCCACCATTCACCTCAGACTACTGAAAAGTCTCAGGATATAAACCAAATGTAAACTCTGCAAAAGTGTAGCACATAGAACCAACCCAAGTTAAGAGTCAGTGGAGTCCTTGCTCCTAACCTAACCTTCATGGCCCTGCTTTTATGATCTGCATAGTCTTCTGACATTTAACCAGAATCCCCCATCAGCCCCTGCTCCTCACATGTTGTGCCTTCTTAGTCCACACCTCCAAACCTTCCCAAACTTCTCCCACAAACCAGCTTTAAAGGCTGCTGAGCTGCACGGTCAGGTTCAAGCCTAGTGAGGTGCTCCCTTCTACACTATCGCTCTCCTGTCACCAGGACACATTCTCTGACACATGAAGCTTAGAAGAGGGCAGGTGTAACACAGAGGACATTGTTGGTGATGTCGTCCTTGTTCTAGCTCCCGCTCTCAGTGAACTTTCCAGACAGGCCCCACCTCTGAATGTATGACTTGGGGGCATTTTTTGTCTCACCATAACATACAGGCACCACCACCACCAAAAGTTAGAGTGTTGTTGAATGACCCATAGAAGGCTTCATGTGGGGAACAGAACTCGGGCTGTGTTTGGAACACAGACAAATTTATACAGCTGGAATATGGAGACAGAACATGAGTATATTGCTAGGCACAAAACAGTCTAAGTTTGGTATCAAAGGTAAACTGTTTACATAAGTAAAATCATACTAGAACTCATGTGATGGCCTATTGTGCTTTTGACTTTTAAAAACTCATGCTTAATTTTCAACTTAGCAATTAACATTTCATTGTAGAAAATATTCAGTGTCTACCAGCAATGCTTTAGGAGTACTTTACAATTTGTGTCACTCGCCCTCCCTAAAACCCACAGGAGACAGACACTGTGATATCCATCTGGCACACATGGGGTTTGAGTTCACAGAATTTAAGCAATTTATCATAGATTTTCACATACTATTTTAATTATAGTAACAAAGAGTATCACAGTAATAAGTAGTTTTATTGTGTACAAGGTCAAATGAGGGTAAAACCTCTCCTCCTTCCATTAAAGCAAATACACAGGACAACGGCTCTTACTGCATGGAGTTGTCCCCGGGATTAGATCTCTGTACTAGGGCCTAGCAGCCCCAAGGAAGCACCTGCTGGCCCACAGTTACTACGGCTCTTCCTCCCAGGCAAAGCTCCCAATCCCAGGTAGTGGGCTACTTCCTTCCTCTGAAAGTGTTCAGGACAAGCTTCTGTCCCCTGCTGTACATTAGTTGTGGCCATGGAAACCTTGAGCATGGGCCCCACTTTTGTTTTTCAGTAGGAAAATGCCAGAAACAGATGCCATTTCAGGATCTGGAATAACAGCAGAGGCCCAAATGGTCCTTTTGGCTTCAGCCTGGGCCCTGCTCCAGTGTCAGCTCATCAGCTCAGGCTGCACTTTGATGTCTTAAATGAGACAGAAATAGGGCCCCTCCCCCAGTGACTCAGGGATAAATCTGAGCTTCTTAATACTAAATAAAAAGCACTGAACAATCTAGTCTTGCTGGTGCTTTGATTTTCCTCTTTTCTCCAACATTAATATGCTACCATAGTGCCAAATTGCCTATCACAAGCTAAACCCTAGCTTATTCCATGCTGCTTTTCCTGGTTGCATTAACTATTGTGTATATGATCCAGCAGTCTCACTCCAGGTAGTTACTCAAGATAAATGAACAATATACACACATACAAGAGGATGTACCTAAACAGTTACAGCCAATTTATTAATAATCTCCCCAAAGCAAACCATCAAGTGGGAAGCACATAGACCAAGAACACTGCAACCATATGATAGAATTTACTAAGCAATAAAGAGGAGTTTACTACTGGTGCCTGCCACAGTACAGCTGCACTAAGCTGGGTGATCCAAAGACCCCTGTCTGGGGCAGTCCATGTATTCAGGAAAAGGCAAATTCACAGGGAGAGAACTGCCACAAATGTGGTCCTCAGTGGCTGTGGTGGGGCCAGTGTCTGACTGCACGGGGCACTGGGGAAATGTGGGGGCAAAGGAGTATCTCAC
>NDGM010739645.1:0-10918 GCA_002564305.1 Octomys mimax
AACTCAGGCCCTTGTGCTTGTCAGGGAAGCGCTTATTCCACTGAGCCATCTCCCCGGCCCCCTAGGAGTTTCTTGTGGTGATCAATCTTCCCTTGCAGTTCCAACTCTGCCTCATGTGGGATGTGTGTGTTGGTGGGGTGGTGGGGTCCCTGTCAATGGGACAGAAATCCTCCCAGTCCCTCAAAGGTGGGCAAAACCCAACCCTTCTTGGGGCCAACAGGAAACTGGACCCTCAGGGGATGGGGCAGTGCGTCTGCTCTGGCCCAAGGCAGGGAAGCCGTGCTGTGTGAAAACAGTGCCCTGGTGACCCCTGAGGCCCTGGCGGGTGCCACTGATTCTCCCCAGCCTGAGACCCTGTGTTCTGACTGGCCCTCCCTGGCTTGGCCACAGTTCCCTGCTGTGGGCACATAGCCCAGCAGAGGGCGCCAACAGCCAAGCGCCAGCCAGCTGCAGCCCAGCTCTTGGGCCTGAAGACAGGATGCCAGTGTCCTTTACTCCCTCGGATTGCGCCCTCTGTGCTCCCTCCTCTCTGCACAACCCCTGCTTTACTTCCCTCCTTGCTCACATGGGGTCCACGGAAGATGTGGCATTGGCTGAGGCAGCTGGCAAGGCAGTGTCACTGTGACACCCCACACAATGGCCCTGGGGTCCCTGTGCCCCTCGGCACTGATGTTGGGGGCTGGGCTGGTCAGTGCCAGCTTCCCCTCTCACTGTGGGCTCTGTAGGAAGCAACCAGGCTAAGTTCTGCTTCTTCCTGTTGAAGGACCAGAAGCCTGGCAGAGAGCAGACTTCGCCCCAGGTATCTCAGGCCCCATTGCCCAGGGTACACCGTCCTCCCGCAGGCTGACAGGCACTGTGAGCACACGGTGAGTCTGGGTATAGCTTGTGTACTCGCCTGCGGCCTGGGCTCTGTGCCCTGTCCCATGGCATTGCGACTGCCGTCCGCAGCTGTATGGGCCCCACCTGACCCACAGGTGGAGCAGGAAGGGGACCGCAGCATGCAGGATGAGATGCAGCACAAGGTGCATGTGGAGGTGGCAGTGGCCTGGGCCACACAGTACCAGGTGGAAGAACAGGGTCTAGGGAGCTTGCACCTGGCCCTGTGCAGAAGCCCATGTAGGAGCTGCTGCTGGCCTAGGCCCCACAGGCCCGCAGCCCCCTGGCCCCTGGCCGTGCCCCTTGAGGGCTGTGTCAGAGGTCTGGAGAGCAGGGAGCAGCCTGAATCAGGATTCTGAGTGTGCAGCAGCTGCAGAATGGGAGGCAGCATGGGCCAAGGGCAGGCAGAGTGGCTGGGTCCCGTGTGGAATTTCTGGGCAGCCACTGGGACTATGCTGGGTGAGGACAGCGTGTGCAGGCTGAGCACTGCAGTTGTGTCTAGCTGTCCACTACAGCCTCGTGCACTTATGGGGCAGAATTCTAGAGACTGTGGTTAATTCTGATCCAATGCTGGGATTACGAGTGTGAGCGCTTCCCCTGCCCTGGGACGGAGACTCTGCATACAGATGCAAGGCGAAAGCGGCTCCCTAGCTACTGCCCCTCCCTTTGCTCTTTGCTGCTTTCTGCCATCGTGAGCAGCTGCCCTCTGCCGTGTGCTGCTCTGCCTGGAGCCAGCCGAGTATGGACTGAAACCTCTACAAACTGTGAGCTAAATAAACCTTTCCTTCCTTCCTTTTGGGTGTTGGGTATTTTGTCCCAGCAAAGAGAGAAATGTAAGAGACAGTAGGGGTCCCTGTGTGCTTCCCAGCACCCCTGCTGTCTCCCTAAGGGTGCCGTGCCTGACCTGAGGGCTGGGAGACACGATCCTGCCTGCCTGTGGACCCCAGGGTTTCTGTGAGGGGACAGTGCTGTGGCCCTGGCTCCTAAGGCCCTGGAGCACTGGCTCGGTCCAGTCCTGTATTGGGGTGGCTCTGTCCTGACCATCTGTGCAAGCCTGGAGGCTGAGGGGTAGTGACCACCATTCTGCCATCCACGCTCAGGGCCCACAGAGCCAGCCATCTGTGGTGAACACAGGCCTGGGGTTCCACTCGGCTCCCGATTGATACAACAAAGTCTCACCCTGCTTCTGCTAACCTGGGCCCTGGGAGGCTGTCCTCACCCTCTTCTGCAGGAGAAGAAGGTACTGTGGGCTTCTGCAGAACAGGACACAGCATGGGCTCCGCTGCACCCACTGTGCCCCACTCCTGCCCTCGCAGTCCCTTGTCCTCATCTGCAAGAGGCCCATTTCTGCACCGCTCCAGGACTTACCCAGAGTGCGGCTGGTGCCTGGCGGCCTCCCGGACATGCAGTGCTGCCCTCATCCTTTGTCTTCATGCTGTGGTCTCGTGGCTGTGGCCACTCGAGGTCCTCCTCTGTGGGCTGCTCGTTCCTGCTCTTCTGTTTCCTTATGATCTGGGGTGGGAGGCAACATGGTGAGTGCGAGGCTCCGGGGCATGCAGCAGAGCAGGGGTGGCTCTGGTGCTTCCAGCGGAGCTTGTCCTGAGGGACCACAGCCTCAGGTCGCACCAAGTTGGGGCCCTGAAGCTCCTCCAGCACACGCTGCCTCACCCAGGCGGCACGAGCAGCCCACACCCTTCTTGGGTGTCTCAACTCCGACCTGCACCTCTGATCCTGCCTAATACCAGGTGAGGCCTGTGACCCTCAGGGAAGCGCGACACGTAAGTCTGCACATTCAGCACAGAGCTGGCCAGCACAGGTCGTGTGTGGTGAGATTTGGGAAAGCAGGGGGACAGAGGACCACGCGGAGGCAGAGGCAGGTGGGTCTCTGCCTGCTCACCCATGTGCACCTAGCTGAGGCTCAGCACGTGGCAAACTCAGGTTTTGCTTCTGGAACTTTCTGGGATGTTTTTCCTCTATATTTTCCTCCCTGGTTGGCCAAGTCTTCAGATGAGGAACCCAGGGAAACTTGGGTTTCTAATCCTTTGGGGAGATTTCTAATCCTCCCCCAAGCAGACGCTGCTTCTGTTTACCAAGTGTCCCCTGCATGGCCATGCTGCATGCCACGATACTCTGCCCACTGACCCCTGAAGAATGCTGGGCCCATGAGAGAATCAGTCCTCCTCTGGCCTTTGCTGGCTCCTGCCACAGGTACCGCTCTGAGCTGCCCTGGCTCTGACCTGCACCCCTACCTTCTGCAGGATTGTGGCAGCCAGCTCCTCAGTGAGCTCCTCTCGGTGGTCCCTCAGGTACGTGGCCTCATTCTGCTTGTCCTGTGGGTGAGAGGGTGGAGGGGACACTGTGAACACTGCCCCGGGGACCCTGGCCAGCTCAGGAGGTGTCCCGCCCTAGGGACAGCTGCTGAGACCTGGTCCCTCAGCTGCCTGCTGCCCCCCAAGGGCCTACCAGGCTGTCCCCGTGGGCTTCTGCCTTGGAGATGGCTTCCTCGATGGCTTCCTCTGCCACACGCAAGGCCACGGCCAAAGTGTCCACCATGCTGTGCCCTAGGCAGGAGACAGCATGCAGGGAGCTTTCTAACCGTGATGGGGTGGGATGGTGGCCTGCGGCCCTCTGTCCTGCAGAGCCCCTCCTCCCACCTGGGCCCCTCGAGTCCAGATGCCGCATCTGTGATGCCCCCTGCCTCTTCTGCTCCCTCCACCCTGCCTCCAGTCCTCTGCAGCACTGGGAACTTCCAGGATGGGAGGAAATAACGGCCCTTGCCCCACCCTCAGCAAAGCCTAGGCCGTGCTGTGAGCGCACCCCACACTGTGAGCACCTGGGGCATGAGCACACTGCACGGTGCCCTGGCTTGGCGCCAACACAACCCAAGGCAACACCATGAGGCCATAAAACACCATCAGCAACATGGCCGGTGGCACCAAGCACGGCCGCAGGCCGCCCCAGCCCAGAGCTTCTTGGCCCTCAGCCACCGAGCAGTGGTGGATTCGAGGCACAGAACTAGCCCAGGGCCACAGTGAGACCCCAAGAGAGCTCAGATCTGAGCTCTGAGCTATCTCCAAAGACCTGGATATCTGACCACAGAGGTGGAATAACTAGAGCTGGGTTCCAAGCACTCCACTGCACTGGGAGTGAACAATTTATCATGTTCTGCAGCTGGCACCAGGCAGGAGGAAGCGGCCACCTCTTAGCTCACTCACAGGTGGTGGCTCTGGAGCTCAGGCAGGGAGGAGCTTTGGCCCCTGAGGTGCAGGATCCATTCTTCCTGGGGGGGAAGCTGGGGGCTTGCTCCTCTGTCCCAGCCCTATGGGGGCCCTGCAGACCCTATGAGCTCAGGCCAGTGGGGAGCTCACACCTGCTATGCACACCCCCATGTGCATGTGGAGGTCACGCACAGCAAGAGCATCTGGGTAGAGGACAGGCTGTCCCTGCTGCCCACATCCGAGCCTGAATCCCAGGTACCTTACCTTCTGACTGCCGGTAAAAGGTGGAGTCGCTGCCCGAGATGCTACCTTCATTCTCCAGGTGGGGCTCAATAAAGCCTCCTCCTGGGGATGGGGGTGGAGAGCAGGAGTGAGAGGGGGAGAGATGACAGAGGGGAGAGGAGAAAGGGGAGAGGGGAGGGGGGAGGGGAGAGAACAGAGGGAGGGGAGGAGGGAGAGAAAGGGAGAGAGAGGAGAGATAGAGGAGGGAGAGATGGAGGAGGGAGAGAGAGAGGAGGAAGAAGGAGGAGAGGAGGGGGAGGAGGGAGAGAGGAGGAAGGAGGGAGAGAGGAGAGAGCAGGGGAGGGGAGGAGAGAGCATAGGGAGGGGAGAGAGAGAGGAGAGAGGAGAGAGGGGAGAGGAGAGAGAAGAGAGAATGAGGAGAGAGGAGAGAGAAGGGAGAGAGAAGTTACCAAGGGCTTCAGGTGTGCCCTGCAGTGCCCATGCCCCTCTGAGCAGCCCAAGCAGGCAGCAGATCCAGACAGGCTTTGGCCCCCTGAGCCCCACAAGGGCACCCCAGGCTTGGCCATCATCTTTCTTCTCACACTGACTTCTGTTGCAGTGTTGCTGTCACCCCAACTTCCTCTGGTCCTTCTGCAGTGTTCTGCACCATTTCCCTCATGCTGGGGGCCAGGGCCCAGGCCAGGCACGGTTGCTGGGGTGTGGGTGCTGGGGGGCTTGGCACAGAGTGTCCCTTGCTCTCCCTGCCTCTGCAAGGCAACCCGGTGGGACGTCCTCCTAGAGGCCGGCCTCCCAGGGAGCACTGGTCTAGCTGGGTGGCCGTGTGCCTGGCTTCTGGGCCACTCGTCCCCTCCTGCTGCGTGACTGGCCATTCATCTGATTCCACACCCTGTTCTCTCCTGCAGAGAAGAGCCCGTGGCAGCCACAGCCAGGAGGAACTGCCCGGGCCACACTGCCCACCTGGGCCACACCGCCCACCTGGGCCAGGGCTTCTGAGGGTGGATTCCCAGGCCCTGTTCCTGCTTTGATTCAGTGGACAGCTCTGGGGGAGGCGGAGCGCCCGCCGAGGATCTTCTGAGTCACTGCGTTGCAGTGCTTGGGAGCAAGGACACAGTGTGTGGCTCCAAACCAAAACTGAAAAATCCAAACTGGCTACTGGCTGAAGAACCTGCTCAAAGGAGCCAGGGAGACAGAGGGGAGCCACGATGCTCTAGCTTCACGAGGGGCAAATGTCCTCAACGTGGTCACTGGGCCATCCCAGCTCTGGGTGGCACCATGGTGTTTATAAGCATCCGGGACATTTGGCAGGCCCAAGTCACTGTGTGCCTCCCTGTGACAGCCTGGCCACCCACAGGCGAGAATCTCATGGCGGTGATGGTGTCCTCAGTCTCCAGAGATGTGGCTGGTCAGGAGGAGGTGCTTGGGGGGTGACAGGACCCAGGAAGTGCTCTCCGGAGAAGACTGACCTGGACTGGGGCTGGTCAGGGCAGGGTTGGGGAGCCCTGGGCGAGCAGATGTGGCATGGAGCCCCACCATGGGACCAACAGTGGGTGCCTGGGCTGCCACCACCTGGGACCCGGACCCGGTGGTCACACTAGTGTTTTGGGCTTTGTCCCAACAGCACTGGAGCCAGCAGCAGGCTCACAGTGGTGCCCTGGTTGGGTCTGTGCCCCATGGTGTGGCCACCTTGTCCCATGCTCCGGAGTTTCCCTGAGTCAGGGAATAAGGCAGAGAAGCGATGGAGGATCCGGGAGGCTACGTGTGGGAGACTGAGCCACAGAGTGTTTATAAGTAGTGGGTGGGGGAGGTGAGCACTGTGTGGGGAAGACGTGACCGGAGCCTCCTCTAAGGGGAGGGGATAGCACCAGCGGGGAGGAGCTGGGCCTGGGCACGCAGCAGGTGTCCCTGTGGAGAGGAGGGCCAGGGGGATGAGAAGACACGTCTGCGGCCTGTGAAAGCCCGGCTCATGGGGAGCCACCCCAGGCTGCGCAGGGCTACACGGCCCAGGACCACATCCCTCCTGTTTCCTTCTGCAGCACCAGCATCATGGAGTGGCTCTTCCCGAGGCCGAAGTGCCAAGCCGTCCTAGACAGCCCTGCTGACAGCCACAGGACCCCAGGCCTCCGTGCTCCACACACTGAGGGCCTGAGGCTGCCAGCATTCGCACACGGTCACCTCAGTCCATCAAGCCCCACGCGAGGGACGCACTAGGCCTCTCAACAACCACGTCGCCCAAAGGTCTGGAGCAGGGGTAAACTAGAACAGGATTGTCTCCTTCTCATTTATGTAATACTCAATAAAATCACGCATTGTTATCCAGTTGTCTCCAAATCAGCACACTGGTGATGGCTGCAATTTTAGAATGATGTCACATTTTAGCAAGTCCTTTTGTCAACATCAGACATGATCTGGAAACCCTGCCCCCTCTCCTGGGGAGGCCAGCACTTAGATGGCGGATGCTGCCCTTCTTGCACGCCAACTCTGAGTCCAGAGGCCACACAGTAGGGGTCCAGTAGAGCAGCACACATCTTAGGCCAATACGCCCAGCCAAAGGTCTCCTTCAGGCCTGGTGTGGTCACCTGACCCAGACTGCAGCTGGGGACAGCTGAGGGGATGGAGGCAGGGCGAGGTGCTCGTGGCCCAGCAGCCTGTGAGACTCCACGGGTGATGTTCAATTTCAGTGGAATGCGTGTGGCAGGCAAACTGCACAGTCCATGCCGAAGATGG
The DNA here is from genome assembly GCA_002564305.1 of Octomys mimax. Taxonomy (NCBI): domain Eukaryota; kingdom Metazoa; phylum Chordata; class Mammalia; order Rodentia; family Octodontidae; genus Octomys; species Octomys mimax. The sequence continues at coordinate 7,062 of NDGM010739645.1, forward strand.
GCAAAGGGGCCCCACACATGTGCACGGTGGAGTCCACTCCTCAGAACAGAGTCTGACAGCCAAAGTCCTGAAAAGAATTTCCCTAGGCAGAGTTGAAGATGCAAACATCTTCTTCAGGACTTACTAACAGACGGTTGTGAAGGTCCAGCTGAGGGTCGCAGCCTTGGCTGCGGTTTTAAATACTTCATAGAATTTGAAAATGGATGGATGAAGGGAAGGAGGCATGGATGACAGGTAGGTACGTGATAGATGATAGATAGATACGCGCCAGCCAGCAGGGCTCCGCCCCCAGAGACCCAGAAGTAGCTGGTGGGCCATGGCCTGAGTCACGAGTCTTCTCAGAGCTCCTGGGAGATTCTCATGCATATTCAGGGTTGCAGAGCGCCCCTAGAGGCTGGGTGGCTGAGCAAGGCTCCGGCGCCTCTCCAGGATGCTGTGCAAACATGGGCCGATTTGTCCACACTTGCGCACACCAGGGCTTCCCCACAGCTGCAGGCCTCATCCCACTGGTTGTAGAACCATGCCCGGGTAGCCGGCATGCTTGAGCGCTACATCACAAATGGCTCCCTGTCTGCGTCTCTGAGTTTGCTGAAGGAAATCTTGGTTTAAGTGGAGATACCAATCGCTGTAGCAATCAACTCTAATACCTCCGTGAGGCGTCTGAGCTTGCACAAGATGCTTTTAGGGTTGTGCCAGTTGGTTCTGGAGATAAGGATGCATGAGGGATTGGACCAGGCTCTGGGAATATGGAAATAAAGGGGCCACCACCTGCATGCCACGGTGTGGGAGGGAGAGGCTGGCCATGATGCCCAGCAGGCAGCGCTGGCTCTGAGGAGACAGAAAAGGAGCAGTGGCCAGGGGGAGAAGTGCCCAGACTGCCCCTTCTCACCAGTGCCCCAGCCCGCACTGTCCTTCTAAGTCGGCAACAAATATTTCACAGCCCTGCAGAGCGCTTGGGCCATGGCCACCTCAGCCACACAGGGCTATGAGAGACAGGGGAGGTCAGAACTGAGCTCCACGCTGCAGGTTCTCCACACCACCTGCTGTTCCCTGGTTTGCATTCAGTGGTGAAGAAATTCTGTAGTTACACTTGGCAATGCAGAGGGGTGGGTGAAGCAGACCCCGGGCACAGGAGGGAGGGTGGGATGCAATGACAGGTGAGCTGGCTCATTCTCGGATCTTCTTGAGATCTCTGAGATCTCTTTTTGGGTAAAAAAAAAAAATTGCTGTTAACAGCATATCTTTAAGTTTGTTTCTTTTTTTGGTCTCCGTTTCCAGAGAAAAAATCTTTAGAAAGACCCACAAGGAGAAGATAGAAATCATGCATAGAAGCTGCCAGCATGGCCGTTGCAGGGAGCGGGGCCTGCTCTCCCAGTCTGGCTGCCTGAGCTGGAGAGGCGAGGCGCCTCAAGAGCCCGCGGAGTCTTCGCGTTTATCGTTCGGGTCTTACTTTCCTGCTAGCTGAGCAGCTGGCGCATTTCTAGCTCAGACACAAAGACCTTACTGAGAAGACAGCAACCAAAGGAACCGTGGTGCAGAGCTCCAGGTACCACGGGCAGCGTTCCCTCTCTGTTACGCTTGGCCAGGGGGCCTGGCTTGCTCTGCTGCCCAGGAGAGCTGGCAGCCTAACAAGGCCTGGCCCCTCTTCTGACAGCTACTTCCTCCTGCTGGCCGGGCGGGGGGGACTGCAGGCCACCCCATATGTGGAGACCAGGCCATCTTCGGGGCGAAGGCCCTGTGCCCACCAGCACTGACGCGGCTTCCTCTTCCTGTCACACGGGGCTGGGGCCTGGGCAGACGGACTTCCGAGCAAGCAAGGCGGGGAGGAGGTGCCCTCCAGCGCAGGCCGGGCCCCTCCTCGCCAGGCCCCATGATGCCCAGTCTTCCTCGCTGGGCACAGAGATAAGTCTTTCATTTCTTTAGCTGGAACATTTTGGTCTTCCTGGCTCCTAACACAGCAGTGCGAGCCCGCAGGAGTGCCGGAAGCCAGCGAGTGCCCACTGACACAGGCTCCCGTCTCTGCTCCTCACTAGCACTGACACTGACACAAACTCCCATCCCCAGCGAGTGCGCCCAGCTTCCAGGCTTCCGTACCCAGCCTTTCTCCACCCTGAAAGCCACCAAAGACCCCAGATCTGAGGCCGAGGGTACCTAGGATGTCAAAGCACGCGCCAGACTCCAGCCGGTGCTTCCGGTACAGGTTCTTGAGGACCTTGGCACTGCCGAAGCGCTTGAAGCGGCTCTTCACATTGCTGTAGAACCATTCCAGGGACTGCGCCCTCAGAAGCCTGCGAAGACAGGAAGAGTTGTTTAATGGCGCTACGGTTTGTGTCTCGGTGTCCCCCAAAGCCTCGGCTTCTAGAATTTGCGATCAATTCACGATCCGAGGCTGGGATTATGGGTGTGAGTGCTGCACCCGCACTGGTGGACAGACTGAACCCAACATAAGGGAGGGGGAGAGGCTTGCTAGGTGCGGCAGCCGCTGCTCCTCCCTTTACTCTTTGCTGTTTTCCGCCTCCATGAACTGCTGCTCTCTGCCATGTGCCATCTGCCTTGGAGCCGGCTGAGTATGGACTGAAACCCCTGCAAACTGTGAGCTAAATAAACCTTTCCTTCCCTCATTTTGGGCACTGGGTATTTTGTCCTAGCAATGAGACAAATGGTGAGCTGCAGAGGTAATGCAGTACTCTGCAGATCTTCCATTCAGATGTGAGTTCACTTCTCAGCCCCACGAATCTGCACTGGCTTGTGACCCGTCATAGAGTGGTGGACATGAGGCAAGTCCGGAGCCTCTGCCCCTTGCACACTGCTCCTGGAATCCTGCACCCTGACACATGTGAGTGAATGAGCCCCAGCTGTCCTCCTGGGTGGGAAAGACTCTTGGCCATCTGCCTCTCCACCTGAGTCCAGCCAACAGCAGGCAGGGGAACCCATACCATTCTAGGCCACCAGGCTGTGGGGGGTTGTTAAGCAGAAAAGTAGCTGATACAGCTACTTAGCAGCAGGCTTAATGCTTGACTCTCTTCCTGGGTTAACATTTTTAGTCCAGCTTGGGAAAATAAAAAGCACAAGTAAGACAGAAAAGCTTCCAGCCTCCCCCCATCAGCACAAAGCACCACGGGGAAGAGGCTCCCTGCTCTGTGCTTGAGGATGGCTGCCCGCACCGACCGCACTCTTCCCTTCCTGCCTGGTAAAGATGCATTTTTAAGGCCCTTGCCCTTGAAGGACAGCTTGTGTCCTTTTTTATCTTACTCATTTTAGAAAATCCAGAACAGTGAAGTGAATAAAGGTGTTTAGATTCACGGAGAAACAGGTACCAGCCAACTTCTTCTCCCTCCCAGCCCACTACACTCGAGTTACAGAGAGGAAGCAGCCTCCAAGATGAAGGCTCAGAGCTTCTGTCGGGTTTCTGCAAACCTGAAGGCAGATGGTAGCATAAAGAGCAAAAAAGGCCCACTTCCAAGACAGAGAGTTCAAGACTTTAGACTGAGGGTCCAGTTCTAAGGGCTGCTGATTTGGAGAGCAGGCAGTGATGGTGTGTCTAAAAGGTGACAGTGGGGGCCGGAGAGATAGCTCAGTAGAATAAGCGCTTGCCTGACAATGCAAGGGCCCGAGTTCAATCTCCAGTTCTGCAAAAAAAAAAAAAGGCCACAGTCACTGTGTAGACTGCAGTGGGCCATCGGCTTTTCCCTGCATGTTCTCAAGCAACTGGGCCGTCGCCCGTCCAAGGTTGACCAGTCAGGCCAAAGTGGCAGCTTTCTGCTGAGATTGGGCCACCTACGGGGGAAGGCTAGGACCTCGGCTGAGGTCTTGCAGCCAGGGCGTGGTTGGCACCGGGAGCACTGTGAATCTGCTCA
>NDGM010739794.1:0-14065 GCA_002564305.1 Octomys mimax
GTTCATTAAGAGAATGTAACTATATATCTATCCTAACCATTTTGAATACACAGATACAAAATTAACTTCTTTATACTAAGGAAATTAACTTTTTGTTATCTGTATTTTGCTTTTGTACATTTCTATGCTGTCTTTTGAATATTTTATACACATACAAAGATATATATATATGTATATATATACACACATATTGAATTTGAGACATATTTATTTATTTAGATAGAGGATCTTGCTATGCAATTCGGAATCATAGTGATCCTCCTGTCTCAGCCTCCCCAGTGCTGGGATTATAAGCGTGCACCACTATGCCCAGTTTCAGGGCCTGCACGGTGTGCCCAGGGTTCCAGGACCGGCACAGCATGTGGTACTTAGGACCAAACTGGGTCCTTGTGCTTGCCAGGCAGGCGCTTAGACTGCTGAGCTATTTCCCCAGCCCTAAGAGATGTTTTTCAAAGGCCTTCTCTACAAAAAAATTTCCCCTAGGTTTTTTTTTTCTTTATTCATTTGAAGTTTTGATTAACCTGGAATCTATTTATTTTTTATTCTATATTTTTTAAGACAAGGTCTTGCTATGTAGTTCAGGCTGGCCTTGAACTTACTGTTACCCAGGCTAGCCTTGAATTTGCAGTGATCCTCCTGTATCAGCCTCCCAAGTGCTCCACCATAATCAGCTTCCTGGCATTTATTTTTCATTGACACATAATTATACATGTTTATGGTATGTTGTGATATTTTGATACATGTATATAACATATAGTGATCAAATTGGGATAACTAACACATTAACTGCTTCAAAATCTATTATTATTATATAAAGACAGAGGCAAGGTTTTATTTTGTTTTGGGGGGGAAGAGGGTTTCCAGGAATTGAACTCAGAACCTCACACTTGCCAGGCAGGCATTGTACTATTGAGTCCTGGACCAAGACGGAGGTAAGCCCCAGACAGTCCGCATTTATACATACTTACACATACAGTATTTAGATCTATTTCTGAATTCTGTATGCTGAAACATTAATTTCAATAACAATTTTAGTAACTGTAGTTTTACAGTACATTTTAAAATGTGCTGGCTTCTACTCATTTATTCCAGAATTTTCCGAGAGCTGTCCTAGGATGTTTATTTATGTAGTATTTGTATCATTTTGATGTATTTTTTAAAATCCCTTGATGGTTGACTTGGGAGCGCTTTGAATTAATAGACTACTTAGGGGGAATTGACATCTTTACGATATTACGTCTAAGAACAAACAACATTTCTCCATTTATTCTTTTATGTCTCTTAGTAGAGTTTTAAAGTTAAATTTATTCCTAGGTAGTTAACATATTTTTGTTGTTGATAATAATAAAAGAGCTCCTTCCTTTTATTATGCCATCATTTACTTGTAAGAAAGCTAATGATTATATTGAAAAATCAGTTATATTGATGATTGTAGTATTGCTAATATTTCAAGATTAAGCACAATTCTGACTTTAATCTGGGATATTTACATTCTCTTCTGGCTCCTTAATGTGATTGAAACTGGAAGAATTAAAACACAATCAGGTCTTTGGTTAAGGATTTAATTGAAACCCAGTTCACCCCTAAATTTGGTACCTGAGCCCGTACTGAACTCCTCTGCAGACCACAGGAGAGCGAGCCCGCCCAGCTGGCCCTGGGCACGAACTCTTACACCAAGGATGTAAACTCATGGTCCTCATCAGGCTGGGTTTGCAAGACAAGTGAGAGAGCCACTGGCTGAGAGGTGTGGTGACCTGCCCTGTGGGGCTGCTGTTCCTGAACCCTAACTTACCATGGCCATGGGGGAGTAAGGCTATTCCTGCGGCTATTCTGACTTTTCAAAAGCAGCCAGAAATCCAGATTTTTATCTGTTAAATTGTTGGATTAAAATGTCTAAAAATCCTGTGTGGGCTCAACTACACTTATCTGCGGGTAAGGTGAGCCTTGCTATCTGGTCACCTGTTTTCCTGTACACAGGAGCCTCCGCACTCCACGGGCCATTATCCACCTACACAGGCAAGTAGACGAATGGATGCAAAGCCTCCTGCTAAGCTGCCTAAACCCAAGTTCCATGCACCTCAGTCCAGTCACATACTGCCCTCACTGCCATCTATTCTCCTCAGGGATCTTATTGGATCATCATGAGGATGCTGAGAGACCAGGACCATTTTATAGATGGGAAAATTGAGACTCAGCTGGGTCCAAAGGAAGACAGAAGGAAGTGGCAGCACTGGGGGTGGCACCCAGCTTATCTGTGCAGCAGAATGGCCAGCCCCATAACCCCTGGTGTTCAGTCTCAGCACCACTGAACACTGGCTGTGATCTCAGGGAAAAAAAACAAAAACAAAAACAAAGCAACTTACCTGCCCCAGGTCCCAGTTCTTTACCCATGAGATGGACCTGATTTTGACTGTGCCACCTCCCAAGGTTCCTCTGAGGGTAAAATGGGCTCCCTCAACAGAATGTCTGGTATCTGGTGCCTAAGCACTCAATGAAGTGACAATGACTGCTATTATGAGATGGTCCACACTTCCTCCTGCTCTCTGCTTTGCAACAGTAGTTCTTTGAAAATATTAAGGTCCAGAAGACTGAGGACAGGCTCTAACTCTCCACTGTACCACTTTATATTGGTCAATATCATCACTGTCAGGGTACAGATTTAAGCAAAGGGGCCCTGAGCTCTCATTAGTACAGCACTTTCCCAGTATATGCCCAGCCCTGGGTCTCACCCCCAGCATTGTACCAAACAGCACAACAACAAGCCAACAGCACGGGCTCTTCACTTGCTGCTGAGTTTGAACCTGCCATTTACTAGCTGTGTGATTTACAAGCTAGGCATTGGCTTTCATATCTGTAAGATGAGGTTTCATCAGAAGTACTGTCATGATCGCTGGTGACATCAGCAGAGGGGACTTCATGGAACATCTGTAATAGGTCAGTGCAGAGGCTCAGACTGAAGCAGTTGCGACTCTACTTGCAGATCTAGGCACCACACAGGAGTCAAACAGGTCCAGAGTGACTGGGTCACCTGTCAGCTCAGGTCACAGAGCTGGCCTCCCTGCTTGCTGGACAGATCTAAAAGGCCTCTAGGACTGAGATCCTGTCGCATCTGTCCCTATCCCTGATGTTATCTAAGCCAAGAACAACCCTCAGCCTCCCTGGTGCACCAACAGCCTACTGTGTGCCAAGAATACCTTGTCTTTGTCACTACCTACTGTGTTCTGCCCATCAGTATATAGGGACATCCTTTCAGCTTGGGCTTGTGGCTTGTCTAAGAGCCTTCTGCCTGGCAGGGTGGACTTCTCTAGGGGCTGGCAGTTCACACAGTTCCTAGAGTTCCATAGAACCCAGGGCTGCAGGAGCCATAGGATGTGGTGGGTGGAGGGCAGCTGCAGCAACATGCATAACTGTGACAAGCCACATAACAGGGCCCTGAAAGAAGTGACAACAGCCACATATATTGGGTGTTAACAATGTGCTAGGCAAGAATCTAAGCACCTTAGAGGTGTGAGCCTGTTCATCCTCATAGCCACACTTGCAGTAGGTGCTATCATTAGGCTCATCCTACTGCTCAGAAAACTAGATCATAAATTATGTGTGGTTATGTAGTTTCCCAAGATAATTAATTGCACAGCTCGTAAATGGTAGTATCAAACCCAGCAGTGAGTAGAGAGCCCATGTCGTTTGTTGTTGTGCTGTTTGATACAGTGCTGGGGAGGAAACCCAGGGCCTGACGTATGCTGAGAAAGTGCTCTACTGATGAGAGCACAGGGCTCTCCTACTTAACTCTTTACCCTGATAGTGACAAGGAGGCTGGCTCTGGCCCCCAGGAAGACAGCTGCTTGGCCTATAACCAGCCTGAGCGTCCTACCTTTCGTGATTCAGCCTCTCCTGAAATTTTTTCCAATCTCATCCAAAAGTACCAAGAAGCCACTCCTCCCACCATGCATGCATGCTCTCTCTCCCTCTCTTCCCCTCAATCCCTTATGCCCCAGGTCCCCTCACCTGTCACAATGGGGTAGGACTGTGGACCTGGTACACTGCTCCCAATGTCAGCAGGGGTGGGGCTGGTCAGGTTGGCCTTCATGTCATCCAGCCCTCCAGCCAACGAGGCCATGGCTGAGTATTCAGTGGTCTGAAAGAGGAGATAGAAACACCTCAGTATCAATAGTCTGATGCACCATGATCAAAAGCAACACCATGTTCCAGTCGGATCCAAGCTTGTGTCAAAGCCTACAGGAGGTCATGAAGGCCCTCTGTTGGAAGGGCAGATTCAGATCTAGACAGTTTCTAGAGCAGACAATGCTCCCCACATGAAGAGGTGGACAGGAGTCCACACAGCTTCACAAGAAGTCCAACCTGGCTTGCTTGTGGTCTGTACGGCACCTGAGTCAATCCCAGCCAGCCAGAGCCACTATCCTCCTCCCCAGGGGAGGAAAATATCAGTAACCAAAGAAAGGTGGAAGTAAGAACCTTCTTGTCAAGAAGATGGACAAAATAGCTTCTGGTTTCCATACTCTCACACCACAGGACAGAATCACAGGAATAAGCATTAAAAGGAATTTTTTAACAAGGGTTAAAAATCCAAACTCTCATGTCACCAATGGGCAAAATAGAGTCCAAAGAGAGAAGGATTTTGCCCATGGTAAACCAGACTGAATCCCAGTCAAGGGAGTAGTTTACTCTAAACCCAAGGTATTGGGCCAACCTGAGTCACAGTTTGGCAAGTGGTTTTGAATTTTAGAAGCGTGTAAATACCTGTGTATGGAAGTCTCACATGAATACATCTGTTTTACCAAATCCAGGCCAACCACAGGAATAGGCCCCAGTCACACTCCTTTCTTCACATCATTCCATGAAATCAGAACTTGGAGTGAGTCATTTCCTTGCCATCCAAGTCACTATCAAAATGGTCTCCACAGAAAGCAGCAAAGAGCCCAACCTGGGTCTGCCCATTCAAGGACAGACAGAATTATAAACAGCAGCGCATATCCCTTCCTCCCACCCAACCTCCAATCCTATTTTCATTTAAAGAAAGCACATGCAAACAGTTAGGCCAAAGAATTTTAGGCTTTGGAGTGGGCAGTGTTTTGGGGCCTTGGAACTGCCAATGAGGAACTCTCCTGTCTGCCAGGGATATGTCCTTGGCTGGCAGGGACAGGGAAGCAAGCAATCTTCTGAAATGGTTTGTGGGCATCCTGCATAGGATGAAGAGGACCGAGCCACTAGAGGAAACCAAAGGAGCCATGACAAGCGGCAGACAGGAAGACCTCAGGCTCAGGCCCATCCTCAGTCCTTTTCTCTGCAAATCAGTTAGAAAGTATTTCCCACGCAGCTTCAGTACCAACTGGGGTTGACGGCCGCAGTGAGAACAGGAGCTGCTGTGGGCCCAGGTGCCTGAGATGCTGCTCACTGAGGACAGCTTGTCCACAGCTCGCTGGCTCATCAATCATCTTCAGGCAGTGGCTGATTCTGAACCACACAGAGTCCAGGCCCAAGTGAGCCCAGAGACTTCTAAGGGAGAAGAACAAGCCTAGAGAGACAAGCCTCCCTACATCAGCAATCACTATAAAGCCACAGTAATTAAGACAGTGTGGTATTGGCACAGGAACAGATAAATAGACCACTGCAACAGAATTGAGGCCAAAAACTGATCTGCGCACATATGGAACCTTGATATATGAGAGAAGCGATGTACAAATCAGCAGGAAAGGATGGACTCTTTAATAAACAGTGCAGGGGTAACTGGTTATCCATTCAGAAACAGGGGAAAAAAGAAATTGGATCTTTACACCAGACACAAAAATCAATCCCAGGTGGATTAGAGACCTAAATGCAAAAAGCAAGGGTGTCTAACATTTTCAGCTCTAAGTCTAGCTAAAAAAAAAAAAAAAAGAATCCTTGAACACAAGCCTATCCTTTGTGGATGAGAAAATGTCAGCAGTTCGTCCCAGCCATCCTGTCACCTTCTTTAACACCTTGTCCTCTGCAAAGTCTCTTCTTGTGCCACTCCCCAGGAAGCATGAGCCCCACTGCTCCTCCTGGCCCTACCAGTGGTCCGAGAACTAACATAATCTTCACAAGCACATCAAGCTTCCTCTTCTTAGGCACTCCTGCTGGGCCAGGAAGTCAGCCTGTGTTCTCCCACTTCAACCCCACAGTCACCTATGAAGCAAGTTCTGTTTTCTTCATTTACACTCAAAGAAACTGAGATACCTATTGTACAGGGACAGTGAGTTACCGAAAGTCCCAGTTTCTAGGTGTCAGAACCAGTATTCAAATCTGGACCTGTCTGACTGTAACATCTTGATAATCACCCAACTGATTTTCATATTGTGGGTCCTGACCCTCACGGGTAGTAAGATAAATCTGCCAATCTAACAATTGTTAAAAATAAAATTAGAATGAAACAGAACAATCTGGGTATGGTGGCATGATACCCAGCACTTAGAAGACTGAGACAAGAGGACTGCTGTGAGTTCAAGGCCAACATAGTGAGTTCCAGGCAAGACCCTGTCTCACATACCAAGACCCTGTCTCATCTACCTAGTATATATGTACTAGGTAGAGATGAAACTGTATTTCTTGCTATAACTTACAACCAGCAATGTTTGAAAAACACTGCCTTCCTCCTATACAGGAAGGAAATGCTGGGGAAAGGTGACTGTCTAGACTTCATCCCTGTAGAAGGGGACCTGGCTGTGACATTGGCCTTCTGATTCGTTAAGAACGAATTTGAAAGTTCAACCTCTGGAGCATCACTGTGTGCAGAGATGGGAGGTCAAAATGCCTCTACAACGGTCTCTGTAGGGCAGCTTCTAAAGTCTCTGGGTCCTGAGAGAGAGTCCCTGTTCTCCCCCTCCTTTCTATGCCCTAAACACCAAATGGAGGCCTGGCATAGGTCATTCTACCCTTCCTAAGCCCTATTTATTCAAGATGGTATGTGAGCGCAGACACACTCTTTGACCAGCACCCACAAATTCTACATGAAAAGGCAGATGGCCCCAGGAGCTCTATCCAAGAGGGCTAATTTTCATGGGTGGGGGTTGTCAGGGCAGATTTCTGGGGGCAGGCTGTACCTAACCTGAAGCTGAGCAATCCTCACTCCCAGGCTAAGAACAGCTAAAGAAAGGGTGTGTATGGGGGGTGGCAAGGACCTAGAACCAGTAGGCATGCACTACCTGGAGCTGGTGGAAGTATAAAAGGAAAGGTGGGAAAGTAGACAGGCTGGACTTTGACACTGATGGGTTTGCACAGAGGCTGAACAGTGAAAAAGTGATCTTTCATAGGGCCTAGCATCATCTTAGCCAAGACTCTGCACCCTGGTGTCCTCCCCCACTCTCTCCCAGCCCTGCCCCTTCTCCACCTCCAGCCTCCCTTACCTGCCATGGCTGGGCAGTCAGATCTGCAGGAAACCCACAATTCCCCCATGGAGGCAGAGCCAGCCTAAGTATAAGAGAATTACAGAAAGGGTGGCCATGGGGACATCCTGCCTCTTAATGTATGTAATTTCCAGATGGAAATTGCTATTTGATTTCGTTGAGTTAGTATGCAACAGTTTGTCCAAGCTCTTCAACAACTGGGTTTGGATCACCTTTTCAAGACATGAAACCTTCCACCAGTATGTTGCCTGCTATGGGAGGCCCAAAATTCCAATTAATCAACCACCAGGGCTTCCAGAAGGTAAAGCACAGCTCCCTTAAGGAATCTGGCTTGGAGGACAGGGGAACTCAGAAGCCAGGCAGGCATCTCAGAAGCCAGAGCCATCACCATCTTGCCCACGGCCCAGCCTCTTCTTTGGTGGGATTTCACGGTTCTTACTCTGCTTTTGCATGATCCAAGAGATGCCTTCATCTTCATGTTTAATTGTTCTCCTAAGACCCTATTACTGGATGGCCCATCTGGTTGAGCCACTTGTGATTTTTAAGGGCAACAGAAATCTGCTAAATCTCATGGATTCTCTGGACTACTACTGCACTGACTGCTCCTCATATGTTCCAGGCACTGTCCTGCCTCTGCCTCTCTTTGGAGGGCCCATCTCATTTGCTCAGAGAGCTCCTACGATTGCCTACAAGACCCAACTCAAATATCACCTCATCAGTAAGCCATTGCTGGCCCTACATACCTACAAAGAAATAACCATTCTCTTTTCTAGGATTCTATACTTAGTGTCATTTTGCACAGGTCACTAATGTCGTACTTCTTTCCACATATCATGTTTGTCTGTCTCCCTCCAGGTTGCCTTGAGTACACAGAACATAGAATGTCTCTCCAGCCCCTTAAGTGCTAATTGAATGAATGAGTGAATGTATGGTCCAGCAACATGACAGAAGCCACAGCTCTCCAGAACTAACTGGGAAGTATTTAAACAACAGCTCCAAGTGCTGTACTAACCTCACTCCCTCTCCTCCCCTCCCCTTCTCAACATTAGCTAAAGCCCTCAGAGAAGTGCCTTCACTTGTCTGAGAGGGAGTATTGAGAATTCAACATTTGTTAGAGGCAATACAAGGATAATACAAACAGTATTTTCTAAAAAACTCTCTGGAGACACTGCCCCTTAGCACATTCAGACTCTTTGTCAATTCCTCCTATAATTCAGTATCAGAAAAAAAGTTTTCCCCCTGCTGTATCATTAATTTTTTTCTGATGGAACAGCAAGGACATCAGAAACCACTGCACACACCCTTTTGCATTGGCGGCCAGGAAGCTTAGTCAAATTCAGTGCTTGATGCCCACAACCACCTCACTGTTGACTTCTGGGGCAATGATCTTCCCCTTTTCTCTGCATAATTTCGGAACTTTTTTTTCAGATTTAACTTAAATACATGTAACTATTTATTTTTAAGGCCATCTTAAATTCTTTATAAAAGTGGAGGCTGGTAGAGATAGGAGAAAACAAAGCAGAAAAAAGTAAAGAAAGGAGACGGAACAAGAGAAAAAAAAGAGAGAAGGCATTACTGGTGCTGTTTTCCCAGCAACAGTGACAATTACTTCCATTTCTCAGTCACTCAGAAAGTCCAGGGCTGACCAATGGGATGTGGCAGAGAACGCACACAGTTACACATACGTGTGTCCCTACACCTAGAGTCTTGGGTGCATTTCCCCACCTACCCGCCCCTCCAGCCCCTGACAGTCACAAGTTACAGCTGTCTTCAACATTCCTCAAGTCTCTGAGCCCCTGTGATTCTTTCATAGGACGTCATCCCAGCCTCAGCTCCCCTCCTACTGGGATACCTAGTGCTATCCTTGCCTCTGACCCAGGAAGAGAACTGAACCTCACCATGGCGTATTCACCTCAGTGTAACTAACTGGGACAAAACTTGTGCTGTCTCCTGCCACAGACTCCCATGAGTTCTGAAGGTGCAGAGTCCCAGCCCCAGACATCGGCATCCTCCTCACAGACCAGTTAATGGAGAGCCTTGCTCTTGCAGATGTCAAAGCTAGAGGGACACTCAGGGTCATCCCTTCCCAGTGTGAAAGACCTGTGGTATACAGAAGGGATGGATTTCCTTAGTTCTATTTTTTTAATCTGTATCACATACATCCTTTACCTTGTGGTAAGTAAAACCTGAGCAAGGAGTGATCACACCCCAGGCAAGAAAGAGTACAATGGGATTTTAAGTTTCATCCCTAGCTGCCTGCCTGCCCAGGAGCTTGTGGGAGGGCACGGGACAGGGAGCTCTTGGGAAGCTGAGCACTGTGAGGAATTAGAGGATCCTAGCAAAGGGCCAGAAGGCATGTGCTGCAGGAAAGCGTGCAGGGTCCCTAGGAAATTACCTGGAAAAGGACTGCCTGGGGCTGCACCAAGTATTGTCTCATCAGCACGGGGCACCACTGCCATAGCATGGAGGAGAGAAGAAACAGACACGTGAGAAGGAGGGCAGCATGAAGGAGGCCATGGCAGGGGGACAAGACAGCAGAGCTGGTGACCTGGGTGACCACCAAGGCCAAGACGTTTCCCCATCACCTGCTGGGCTCCTCCAGCTCCTGCCAGACCTCGGGTGGCTCTCAGAAGCCAGGCCCACTCCCATTGGAGGACCAGAGACTTGCCCATCTTCACACCTACCTAGAGGAGGGCAGTGGCTTCAGGGGGGCAGAAGAGTCCCCAGGATTGGACTGAGGGGCTGAGATTGAGAAAGTAAAGGAGTCTGTGCTCCAGGCCCCTCCCCTCACTGGCTTCTGCTTCCTTGTCTGCATGAGGACTTCATTCAGTGATCTCTAGGTCTGTCCACAGCTGACCCTCTTCGCCACTGTCTCTGGTCACATGATGAAGTATGGATTCCCATTTCAACAAATGAATTGCAAGGTGAGAGGAGAGACACAGAAGGGAGCCCATAGGTTAAAGGAGACCTAGAGACACATCAATCAATTGCATTGTGAACCTGATTTAGACAGACTGTAAAAAACCATGACATGCCATGGAACAATTGAAAATAAGAACAGTGGCTGGGTATCTGATGACATTAAGGAATTTGCTACCTTTTCAGGTATGATAAAAGTATTGAAATTATTGCTTTCGAAAAGGTTTTGTCTTTTGATGATTCATTCCAAAATATTTATACATGAAACAATACAATATCTGGAGTTTGCTTAAAAATCAAGTGCAGTGAACAAAACGTGGCACATCTAGACAGAGGAATCTTGTTCCACAATAAAAGCAAGTGACATACTGGTGCGTGTCACAGCACGGATGGGCTTCAAAAGCATCTTATGGAGCAGAAGAATCCAGAGAGAAGCCGGACATCCCATTCATACAGAATGTCTAGAAGTGGCAAATCTAAGACACAGGGAGAAGGGCAAGGCTGGCCGGAGCTGAGGTGGCTGCAGGAGCTAACTAAGCCAGCATGAGGGCGTCTTCCTGGAGAGACAGGACAGGTCTAAAACCAGGCTGTGGCGATGGCTGCACAATTTCTTCAATTGCCTAATAATCATTGACTTGAACACTTAAGATGAGTGAACTTTATGGCATAAAAACTAGGCTTTAATACAGTTGTGAAAACAGAGTTAAGGAGCAGTAGCATCAATGAAACAAGAGTAGAATGAGGTGATAAATTTCTGGGTCTGAGTGAGGAGTACCTAGAGGTGATTAGGCTAGTATTCCATCTCCCTTGAGAGGCTCCATAATTAAAATGAAAAAGTGCAGCCAGCATTCACTGGACCTATGACTGCACCTGCCAGCTTCTGCCTGCATGCCACAAGTATCTGCAGAATAATGAGAGAATCCAAGATGCAAGAATATCCAGGAGCTTGTTCTCAGCCTCCTCTTCCTTGTGCCCCTGTTTTGCTCCCCCGGGGCCACCCCAACTCCAACAGCTGCATTTTCATGGACTTCAAAACTCCAAACACAGGAAAGGTAGGACCTCTCATCTTTTCAGTACTTTCCAGTTTGCAATGTCCTTTCATTCCCACAATGTCCTTGAGAATCCTGTGGTGTGAGCAAGTGCAGAAATGGAGCTCAGAGAAGAAGCCCCAGTGTGCCAGTGCCTGCTTGGTTCCAGTCCCCAGTCCCAGAAGCAGAGTTACAATTGGAGAAGACTTTTCCTGCCATCCCTGAGGGTAAAGCTCAGACCCTTAGAGCAGGATGTCCTCCACTAAACATCTCAGCAAAGACCCATCTCTTCTCCAGCTAAGGAGACAGCCCTGAGTCTGCATAGCAAAAGGAGGCATGGTCCAAGTTTAAAAGTAAGTGTCCAAAAACAACTCCACCCAGAAAAACACATGTTAAGGAATCCTGTCTTGATCACCCTGGGTTAGACTGGTTGGCAGGGAACTTGAAGACCCAGCTCTGCTGTGAATTCAGTGCAACCTGAGCTGACCCCTCCCAACCAGGCCTCAGTGGCTCCAAAATCTATGAAGGGGATGAGCCAGAATCTGCAGGGCCCTCTGGACTCTGAAGCCTCAACCAAGTCTTGGCCCTCTCAGGGTGGGATCTTCATCCTATGCCAAGGGGACTTTCCTTGACATGGCTTGCAAAAGTGCTCAGTTACCTACAAAGTCCTCATGATGGTATTAAGTTAAGGAACAAACTGTCAAAGAATTTTATCTATCTATCTATCTATCTATCTATCTATCTATCTATCTATCTATTTGGTGCAGGGTTTCACTATGCAATTCAGACTCATAGTGATCCTCCTGTGTTAGCCTCCCCAGTACTGTGCTGAGATTACAGGTATGCGCCACAATGCCCAGTTTTGGAGCTGGCATGGTTTTTGAGGCCAGCAAGGCATGCAGTACTGGAGATTGAATCCAGGTCCTTGCACTTTTCAGGCAGGCACTTAAACCACAGAGCTAACTTCCCAGCCCTGCCAAAGAAATCTGAAAGAACTCCTTCTTCCAGAAACACCTCCCTAATGTCCTCTCATCTATGTTCCCAAAAACATCCTGAGTGTGCAGCTCCTTACCAAGCACTTAATAGTCTGCACTGCACACTTAACAGTTTAGGTCCTTTGTCCCCAGCTGAGTGTGATCTTCATGAGGAGATATTGTGCATTCTTCATCTTGGTAGCAGCAGCCCCTGGCCAGTGTCCAGCTCTGAACAGAGATGACACAAATGCTTGCAGGATGAGTGAACTGGGACAGGTACTATGATCTGGCTCTGCTGATGACACCAGAGGTACTTCCCGAGATCACTGAAAGAATGAGTGACATCAAGGTGCTTTTATTCATCAGAAAGTACCACAGGCATGGTTGACACTCACTCCTTATTCATTTGCTTCTCCAGAACTGTGACTGTGCTCAAAATGGCTTGTGGTGGGATGAGGGGCTTCCAAGAAAAAAGCTGCAGGGCATAAATGACTAATCTCCCTTGCTCTCTGTACAGCCTGCAAGACCCCCTCGAGGACACCCTGAGAGTTCCCAAGTGGCACAGAACAGCGGGGAAGGCCCTGAGGAGGACAGTGAAGATGACATTGTGGCTCCTGTGCAGGAGAAGCTTGTCCAGCAATGACTCATTGGGAGGCCCTTTTCTTCCCGTGGCCCCTTACCAGAATTTTGGTGAGCCCCAAATCTCAAGGCCCAAAGGAGCTCAGAGGGTATGGAGGCTGATCTTTTCTGACACTTGAAACCCACCAAAGGGGTATCCCTGAGAAAGGGAACTCACTACTGCCACCACACAGTGTTGGCCGAGCAAGAGCTTGCTCTGCCCCCGAGGCCTCCATGGTGGCCTGGGTTGCGCTCTCAGGCTCTAGTTCCAAATGTCCTTGGTGCCTCCCTGATTCACTGCATGGCCGCCAAGAGACCCTTCCTCCTGCTAAGCCCCCTGACCAGGGCATAGGACGCTTGCTTATGCTTTTCTGGTGGCTCCTTCTGGCTGCTTCACTATAGTCTCATAGTCAGTGCAGAGCTCATGCCAGTTCATAAGAAATACAAAGTGATCCTGTATGTGATAAATACATAAACAATCATTTCCTCTTTCTCCCAACCAGTGTGCTCTTGAAAGGTCACAAGTCTCCCAAATACAAGGACAGGAAGGTTATCCTAACAAGGACATCCCTGTCATCTTGGTAAGGCTTGCAGCACTTCCGCAGAATTGAAAAATGTGACCAGGAGCCAGGCCTCCTGAGTGATAAGGTCCTACTGGGCTGAGTCCTGTGGGTGAGAGAAGATGACTCCTCTCCATGTAGCCCCTAGCCTTCTCCAGCTCTACCTGGCAGTTCATCTGCTGCAGGTTTTGACATGAAGAAAGCAGAAGAGTTTTAGAAACAAAGGTCCATCTCCTGCAGCCAAACTTCACAGGCTTCACCATGGCAGTCCACGGTGGGGCTCTGGCAGTCTTATCCTGCTACAGGGAGGCCCACTGCCCCCAAGGGAATGTAGGACTCTCAAGCACCAAAGGGTCTGAATGGAGGGTGCAGAAGGAGGATTCCCATCCTCCAGTACCTGGTAAGGGAGAGGAGGCATATAGATACCCGAACTTTCATTCAGAGTAACTTCCCAGTTGTGGGAAGGATGGAAAGGTTATCTAGGGGAGAAAGGAAGGAGGAAGGAAGGAAGAAAGAAAGAAGAAAGGAAGGAAGGAAGGAAGGAAGGAAGGAAGGGAGGAAGAAAGAAAGAAAGAAAGAAAGAA
>NDGM010740042.1:0-11343 GCA_002564305.1 Octomys mimax
TACCAATTTGATTTGAAACAGTCTCATTGCTATTTGTTTCTCAATAAAATTATGGGAAAAAATTGAAAAGTGTATAAAATAATAACATGTATCTACTAATAGTGTTAAGCATATGGAGACATTTTGGAATTTCTGTTTCAAATCTTTTTAAAAACATGAAAACGATAATCCTGGTCATCTCCTTCCACCTCCCAATCCTTTTACCCATATTTCTTGAGAAGTAACTTTGACCCTGATGTGGATGAAAGTTTGCCTATCTTTTCTACAAATGATATCATCCAACAACACTAAATAATTTTGTGCATTTTAAAATTTACATAAATAGAATTTTATAAATGTGAGCTTGGCAAATTTCTTTCTCAGTCATTATTGACTTTTGTGATTTGCCCATGTTAGTGAATGGAGATCAGGTTCTTTCATTTAAACTGCTGCAGTATATTACTCCACTGCATAAATTAATTATATTTGAGAGACATTAATTTCCAGCTTCTCATTATTCTGAACAGTGCTATAGTAAATATCCTCTTATGTGTCCCCTTATGCATATATCCCTTGTGCTTCTTCCAGGTAAAGAATGTGAATCTTGATGCAAAACTTATGGCTTATAGACCATTAACATCTTAGGTTTCTGGGGCTTTTCTTTTGTTTCTCTTCAAATCACTAGTATAAATCATCCTCAGCCATTGCTCTCTAGTTAAATGCTCATGTGCTCAGACATATTTATTGTTGTTGCCAATATGATGCATATGGAATAGTACCTCAGTGTAGGTTATATTTTATATATCTTTTAAGTAAATTCTTACCTTTCCCAGGGTGATTATATATATATATATATATATATATATATATATATATATGGAAATTTTTCATATTATTTCTCTTTGCTTCTTTAATTTATTTTTTTATTTTCATCAGTGACACAAGGTATCACTTGTATGTTCTTGCCTTTTTTCACATAAACACCCATTATTCAAAAGTACTGAATAACCCACTCACAGTCTGGGCAGGATCTCCTCACCTGGACCCATCCAAACACGAAGTGGTCAGGAATGTTCAGCGGTGAGGAGAACTGAACATCTTTATTGGTGGCAATGCTAATTACCTACAGTGGGTGTGGTAATGTTAAAATATGTCCACAGATACTTTGATATTCTTTATTTTCCCTAAAGAAATCCAATTTCTCTCTTGAGTGTAAGGAGGACTTAGTGATAAATGCTAATTGCATAAATGATCGTGTATGACTTCAAACATGAAGCTTTAAAAGACCTTATGGCTTTCTTCTTGTTTTGTTTTGTAACAATCACCTTGGGAGAAACACAGTTTTAGGTTAGGAGGATACTCAGGCAGTGGTAGAGAAATAAGGGATTTTGACACGTGCTAACTTGCCAAGTATGTAAATAAGCCATCTGAAAGCAGTTCCTATAGATCATGACCCCCAGCTTGATCATTACCCTCAGCTTTGGCCACTAAAGATCCTGACTGAAAGCTGATAAATAGTCCTGGGCCAGAACCATTCAGCTAAAGTGTTTTCAAATTCTTGGCCAAGTGAAATTGTGGGAAATAAGTACTTATTGTTTTCTAAACCAACATATTTTTGTAATTTGTTAAATAGCAAAATAAGGCTAATAAATCTAATTTCATCAAATGCAGTAGTGACTCAGTATAATATAAAGTGTAGTGCAATTGGCTTATACCATAAAAAATTTAATGGGTCCAAAAAATCACCTTTGAGGTATAGAAGCTTTTCAAAAAAGATGAGATCACCGGCCAAAAAGATGAAATCCATTTTTTGTAACAAAATGGATCATCTCAGACTTTATAAAAATGAATAAAGATACAAAATAATATACATAGTATAAGTCTATTCGTATACATTTTAGAATCAATGCTTTAAGTTGTGTATGTACTATACCCATCTATGGGGTTATAATGAAAACATGATAAAATGCCAACTGGAATTCGGTGAATAGTTTGAACAAGTTTGTTTTTGTTACTTCGCTACTTTCCTTCAGGTTTGAGATTTTACAAAACAAAAGAATTGGAAAGGGTTAAAAGTCAGCCAAAGCTAACATATACTGTTTCGGGGTTGAAATGATACAATAATCACCAAAATCTGGCACAAGGCAAATACAGGTAGGAGGGCACCCAGGGGAGGACAGAGCCTGGCACACAGCTGCTGCTGCTGCTCCACAGGCAAACGTGTGCACGGCCTCTGAGTAACTACCGTGAAGACAACAATAAGCAATGTATTAACTATTGTAACTGTCCTACTAACCTGTTTTGAAACCGTTTCATTGCTATTTTATCTTTTTTTTCATTAAAATGAATAAAAATAAACAGTCAAAAGATTACTCACAAAACCACATGTATGAATTCTAGGAATTTCTGCATGTGTACTTCACAAGAAGAAAACTATAAAAACTGAGAAGACTTGCTATACACTATAAACATTATTATATTTTTGTGTGTGGTCCTGGGAATTGAACTTGGGGCCTTGTGCATGTGAAGCAAGCACTCTACCACTGAGCTACATCCCCAGCCCCATAAATATTAGTTTTAAAGAATAAACTTTTGATTTGTAACAAGTAGACATAAGTAAAAAGGCTTTGGCTAAGTGGACCTTTATTTCCTGTTTGGTACTGGGAACTGAACTCACTGCCTCATGTTTGCCAGGCAGGCACTCTGCTGCTGATATGTATCCCTGGACCCCAACTTTTTATTTTTTTAAAGTTGAGATCAATCATTAAAAGGTACTTTCCATGGGATAAGGTTTTTTTGTTTTTTGATTTCTTGAGATAAGTGTCTTGCTATGTAATTCAGGCTGGCTCTGAACTCAGCAATACTCATGCTTCAGCAAGTGCTGGGATTATAGTCCATGGATTAATTTTTTAAGATTAATTAAAATAATATCTTTTAGTTTTACATTAGAAAGCTTTATTTTTCTGAGATCATCTCCCAAGTAGTTTAGGTTGGCCTTGGACTCACAGCAGTCATCCTGCCTCTGCCTCCCAAATACTGGGATTACAGG
This sequence comes from Octomys mimax, assembly GCA_002564305.1. Classification (NCBI taxonomy): domain Eukaryota; kingdom Metazoa; phylum Chordata; class Mammalia; order Rodentia; family Octodontidae; genus Octomys; species Octomys mimax. Next base: position 3,029 of record NDGM010740042.1, read on the forward strand.
CACGCACCACCATACCCACCTAGATAGTTCTTATGCAAGCATTGTTTAATTGTGAATCTCAGTAAGTTTGATATTGGGTGATGCATTCTTCCATGAATGGCAACATGACACCTTGATTTTATCTGCTTTTTAGCAGGTATCTTTTATATACAACTTAAATTTTTGTCTAAAACAACTCTGGATGAAAGTTTTGCAGTTATGTGAATATGCCTAATTTATATTATTCATGTAGCTTTTGCTATTTTATATAGCTTTTTCTGATTTCCTAACTGGGATATCACAATATGTTTTGTGATACCATCAAAGGCAAAAAAATGTGATCAAAATTTTACATTCCTAAAATGATTTTTAATGTACATTAGATTAATCCACTTGATTATCATCTGTGTCATCTAAATCAGTGTCAAAATCTAAGTCATCATCACTTTCTTCATTCCTCTTGCAGCTTCTTCTATGATTGGATCTTTGATTATTTTCACTGTTTTCTGGTTCATTATTAAACTGAACTACAGTGTCTTCTTTCTTTCCACACAATCTTTCAGTTCACAGGCACATGGTCTACATATTATGTGGTAAGAATCCTTCACAGTCTTCTGTAAACATTTAATGTACGTTTTAGGCTTTGATAATGGTTTATATTTGCTGCATTTTACCAGCCACTCAAGAACATCTTTACAATGCTGATATACTCCTCATGAAGTTTTGCATTAATTATCTTGGTTTGAATTCTCTGATCAAGCTTGTCATTTTTGAAGCTAAATGTATTCTAGTGCTTTTGAGCCCTGGAACGAGCCACACTGCCTTTCTGGGAACTCATCACCAAAATTGCTGCCACCTGGCAACAGGTGCGGTGAAGCAATCTCAGAGAACACTGAGGAGCTGGGCCCAAGGTATGGACATGACCCCCAGTTGTTGATTCTTTAAAGTACTTCCCATGCAGTTTGATTTTTTTGTTTATGAACCCTCTACCTATCTCTATGCATTTAAGATTTCTACCTACATTTTCCTCCGGAAAATTTAGTGTTTCTGTTTTAATATTGAAATCTTTGATCCATTATGACTGTAGCTTTGTGCATGGTGATAGGTGTGGGTCTTTCAGCATCTAGAAAGCCAGTTTTTCTAGCATCATGTATTAAAGAGGCTATCTTTCTTCCAGTGAGCCCATTTGGCTTATTTATCAAAGATAAGGTGACTGGGTGTGTTTGCAATTGTGTCTGCATTTTCTAATCTGTTCCACTGATCCGCAGGTCTGTCTCCATGCCAGTATCCTGCTGATTTTATCACAGTATCTTTATAGAATAAATTCAGGTCAGGGATTGTGATATCTCCTTCCTTTCCTTTGTTTCCCAGGATTGCTTTTGATATGCTGGGTGTCTTCTGGTTCAAAGCAAGTCTCAGCAGAGTAAAAAGAAAATGCACAAACTGGGAAAAAATTATAGCCAACTGTTCCTCCAAAAAAGGTTTTCTATCTAGAACATGTAAGGAATATAAAAAAATCAGGCCCCCCCCAATTCAAAGACCCAATCAAAAAATGAGCATCTGAGATGAATTTATACTTCTCAGAGGAAGAAATGCAAATGGCAAGTAAATATACAAAAAAATTTCAACATTATTGCTTATTAGAGAAATGCAAGTGAAACCAACACTGAGATACCAGCTCATGCAAGAAAGAATGGCTAACCTCAAGAAGAGAACCAATAACGAATGCTGCAGAGGCTGTGGAGAAAAAGGAACACTTCTGCACTGTCGGTGGGAGTACAGGCTGATACAACCACTGTGTAAATCAGTGTGGAGTTTCCTTAAAAATATAATACTGGACATCCCATTCAAGCCAGCTATTCTCCAACTGGGTATTTTTCCAGTAGAACTGAAAACCTCATGCCACAATGATATATGTGTACCCATGTTTATAGAAGCACAATTTGTCATAGCTGAATCCTGGAAAAAAAAGCTGATGCCCATCAACTGAAGAATAGATGAAGAAGATGTGGTACTTTTACACATGGAGTATTATACAAGTGTAAAACATGATAAATTTGACCAGACTTTTGTTGGTGATTGGAGACAACTAGAGAATATAAGTGAAATAAATCAGACCCATATGTGCAAACATTGTGTTGTCTTTTTAGTGTGAGAACCTAAAAGAGAAAAGTGTAATCTGAAAGGTACAATAGCTAGTGGGAAAAGGGAATGAACTTCTTCAAAAAGAAAGAGTTACTGAGTTGAAGTGAAGGACAAGCGGGGAGGGGGAGGAAGATTTACCTATGTATATAAGCAGGGTTGTTTGGACAACTGTACTGTGCCTTTCTGCTGGTCTATGGAAAGAAACAGTTAATTCTTTAGTTTGTTTTGTCTCTTTTTTCAATTAAACTTTTTCTCTTCTTAATTTCTTATATATTTCTCTTTTTTTCTTTCTTCTTCCAATTCTGCATGCATATATCTGGTAATATCACTAACTAGTTGGAAGACAATGCTATGTATTAGAACAAATACTGTGAGATTCATATTACTTTGTTAAATGAAATTATGCATCACTTGTAATTTTTAGTTTTAGTTCTAATTTCACTTTCTTCAAAAATTTTCAAAACCAAGAAAATAAGAAATCATCTTAAGGAAACTGTTATCTGTCATGTTAAACTGATGGGCATGTGGAGGTCTAAAAAGACCTCTATTCATCATACAGGAAACACAAAGTTCAAGAGTAATCAGTAGTAAGCTCCTCTCGTGGAAAACAATAACAATGAGTGCTCTCAATAGCAGTGGCTTACTCACTGTTCATTGGCTTTTTACTGGGATCATGCTTTAGGTTGAGTATTTAACGTCATATGATACTGAAGAACAAGACAAGTTGCCAGCCAGGCTTTAGCATAGAAATGTTATCTTCTGTCCTCAATGTTTCTTTCTTTTTTGTGTGTGTGCGGAACCGGGGATTGAACTCAGGCCCTCGCGCTTGCCAGAGAAGCGCTTATTCCACTGAGTCATCCCCTGGCCCCTATATCCTCAATATTTCATAATTCGTAAAAGTCAAAATAAATAACACAAGAGAAGATCAGAGGATTACAGAAGAATTATGCAAATGAATCACTGATGTTATGTATCAGTAAGAAAATGTTTCGAAATGTTAACAAAAACTCCAGAAAATTGAGTTCAATCCCTGGTACTGGAAACAAACAAAACAAAACAAAAATAAAAACAAAACTCCAAAATCATAGACTCATAACCTGTGAGTTTTAACCAGCTTATAACCAGCTCAAGTTACAAGCTATAGGTTAGCAATGACTCTGTCCTGCCATCTGCATGCTGGGACCCAGAAAGTATAGTGAGCCTCTTGTAGCTGCAGCAGTGATAGTTGCAACAACAAAGAGAGGAGCTGTGGAGTACCTCTTGTAGGCAACCCTGTCAGTCCCCAAAGCCACCCCCAGGTTTAGTGGTTCATTAGATGAGCTCACAGGACTCAAGAGTACAGAGGTATCTAGTGATGTAGCAAAAAGGTTTTTCAGCAAAATTGACAAAGAGGAAAGGTAGGCAGAGCAGGATCTGAAGAAAGCCAGGCATGAGTTTCTGTGAGTTGCCTCTGGAAGGAGTTATAGAGGATGTCCTTAATTATTTGAGTGTCAAATTATGTCAACCTTTGTGCTGTCTTCCAGGAAACTCATGAAAATCAGTGCCTGTGGTTATTATTGGGGGATGGTCGGGTAGACACCCTCTGACTACTGTGCACCCAGAGCCTAGATTTCCAGGAGTGAAGTATGTACTCAGTGTAAGCCATATTGTTTACACAAACATTATAGGTACCATAAGCCAGTCTTATCAGGTAATCATGAAACTTCCTGCGATCCAAGTCTCCCAAGGTCACCTGAGGGCCAGCCTTACACAGAGGTGCTCCAAGCCTCACACAGCCCACCTGGCCATCCTAGTTCCATTTTGCACAGACACAGGTACTTCCGCTTACATGTCAGTGGGTAGAACAGGTTAACGTGGATAAGGCTGACATGTCAATTGTGAGAAAGCATATACATTCTGCTGGTATTCTGAACTCATGCATAAAAGCAACACACACAACACACAAGGAATTGACATTGCTTCTCCATGTGCATGGGTGCACTTTCTACACATTTTCATTGTATGGGCTCACATCATTTCAATTGTTTTATTGAGATACATTGAAATATATATTGACATAAAATGTAGCAGTATTAAGAGGCATTGAGCACAGGCTAATAAAGTTATTTTTTCCTATGCTATAATTCTCTTGTTTTGCCAATCCAGCAGGTTCGTGATTCAATTTTGGATGCCAGTGCTTTCCCTTTGATTTTGATTTTCTTTGAAGAGATACTGCATTTGCTAAAGCTCATCCTCCCAGGCCCTTGTGATGAGATCCCTGAAGAGCCATTTCATGGCCTTTGCTGTGTTTTCTTATCACTGTACCTTTTAAGCTTTCATCTGTATTTCAAGTTCTGCCCTGTATATGGCCCTGGTAAAACATTCCATCTGCAAACTAGTTTGCTCCAATGCTTCCCTCATCTCTCTCAATTGTTTTTAGGTTTCTTTTTATTATTTTTCCTCAGATCTTTGATCTTTATATTTGTTAGTTCAAAGTACATGGAATTTAGTATTTTGACTGAGGTAAAGTCAGAAAAATAGGGAAAGTTTTTGGGTTTTGGGATATGGTGATGTATTATTGACTATTCTTCATAATTATTTTTTCTTTTTAGAAAATCTTACTCTCCCCATAAAAGCCTAAACTTAACTATTTAAAAATGGAAATAAAAATCTCTATAAAAACAGCATCTTTTAATCTCTACTTTCCCCACTAAAGGATATTTAGTAGGGACTTACAATGTATTAGGCAGAACTGTATTTGCAAGAAGATAACATCTCACCTTTCCATGAAGGGAGGACTTTGTATGGTTCTTTTCTTTATGGCTAGATGGCAGAGTGTTTTATTGTGATTTATCAAAGCCTGAATTAAAAGAACGCAATATTGGTTCTCCCAGAGTATGATTTATTTGGAAAACTAATTATCTCCAAATGGCTACAAAATTTCAAGAATCTGCCAAGAGGACAAGCCAGAAAGACCATCAAGATGACTTATTGCAGTAAGGAACTCTGGAGCTCTTGAGTCTTTCCCAACAGCAATTTAAAGCTTAGGCACTTGCTTCTAACTCCCTTCTGTTCCTCCTCCCTTTCAATCCCTGAAGATGACCACAGCTCATACTTCTCAGAGAAAAATAAAGACCAAGGAGACAGAGCTCCTTTTCTTGCCTTGCTGTCAAACTAAACAGCTCTCTCAACTTCTGATTTCCTTTCTTTCCTTCCACCTCAGTGGAGGACCTTGCTCTTCTCCATCCCAGGTCAATGCGCAAGAATCTTTCTCCTTAAAATACTGTATCTATCTTTCCTCCCTTTTGTTTGGCTCATGCCTTTCAGCTTTTACACTTGTTTGAGTTTCTTCAATTTAAACAACAATAATAACAAACAAATCCATTTTTTACTGTTTTTTTCCCTCTCTTTCTTATAATTCAAATGCCCCTGCCACACAAAACAAGCCCCAGTGATTTATCACATTGCAATCTGGGAAATCAGAATCAAGGCTTCACTCACATCCATGTTATTTTTCATTCATTCTTCATTCAATAAAATGTGCCTATATTCTGGGTGGGTGTCTTTTTTTTCCTTTTGAAAATAACTTCAGTAAGTGCTCAAATGGCAAAAAATGTTCTCACCACTCTTTCCCCAATAGACTCATCATACAACACATACCTGCAATTAACTGGATTCCAGGCATCGAGTTAAGTATTTTATATGGATCATTTTATTTTGTCCTAATTACAGTCTCATGAGACAGTAACCACTTCCGTTCAGCAGAGTAACTTGCTCAAGCTACACAAGCACTGCCAATTGTTTCCTTGCCAAGACTCCAGCATCTATCTTTGGAGTACCTACCCAGAGTTAATGGTGTGCAAGTGTCCAACTTTGCAAAGCGTTGGAGGCCACTGAGACATCACATCTTCCCCTATGTGGACTTGTTAATTCTCTTAGCACAGTTATCTTCAATCTATGCTAAGCATGAAAATCACACCTGGCCACATCCTGATCAGATGAATTACAATCCCAGGAAGGGGTCTGGGCTTGCCATGTGATTCTGAAGTGCACAGAGGCCTTCCAATTTCTCTATTCCTTCCCAAATCCTGTTCCTACTGCCTTTCTTCTGTTGTAGTTGCTTCTCAGTGGAGTAGACCTCTTCTTTGTGTAACGAAATAGCTGATAATCAGGCTTCCTATGGATGGAGTTAGTGGAAATAATTTTTATAACAGTGTTTGATTCATTTATTAAAAGGTATGCATCCTCAGACTTGGTGGAATAAATATTTATGAAATTGTGAAATGGTTTTTAAGGATCTCATTGTTCCTCTACATACTAGAGAAAACATGAATCAGGTGTCTTCAAGCTATTTCTAGTCAAAGGTTCCCCTAAATCTTGGGAACATTCAGTAAATCAATGTTACCTTTTATTTCCTTTATTAATAACCACAGTTGTGTGTTATGTATTCTACTGAATAAACAGCTTTACAGACAAATAATGAATTCATATGGTGTCTTTAGCACATTAATTATTGGCTTTAATTCCTTTTGTTATTTTAAAAAAGGTATTTGATATCACCACTGACTGTGCTATATTTCAGGGAAGTAGAAAAGGCTTTTGAATGGTTTCTGCCATTTTCAATTTAACTGTTACATTTTGAGAAAATAAATGCCAAAATTAATATTGAAAAAAATCTCTTTTCAACAGCCATATCTCCCGTTGTTGTTAAGAAAAATCTGTAGCATGCCCCTGATGAACTTTCCTTTTTTTTTTCTTTTGGTGGAGGTAACTGTCAGCAAAAATTATAGTGCTGCTTTCTGAATATCAAGCTTCATCCTCTGAGAAGATAGTATTTCCAAGATTTATGACACTAATGGGACTCTCCTGGCAGCAGTATGATCCATTTTGCTGCTGTACAGGAGGTAGGCACGGTTCTAATCTGGTACACAAATCTAAAGAGTTTAGAAACTAACATCTTCATTAGCATGGACAAGAGGGATGTGGAAGCCTTCAGTCCCTCAATGAACTGAATCCTGTAATAGAGTCATACATAAAAGAATTACACTTGATTGTGCTTTAAAATAAGATTGAGAAAGCATTGGGCATTTATGTGCTTCATCACTTTATCAAAGGGCATCAGAAAATAAATCTGATCAGGATTTTAAAGGGCAAGTTCAATTTTGTAAGACAAAGTTCAGAACCTTAAAAATAAGTATATTTATAAATTTAAGCTAGGCAAGGAAAATTCATACTTTTAAAAAACAGTAACTCTGAAATATGAGTCTTTCAAAATTAAAGAACATAGCAATTCAAGTCCAATTGAATTTCAATCCCAGCTTTCCCATTAACTTGCTGTGTGAGCTTGTTCCAATTACTTGATCTTTCAGGGCTTCACTTTTTTTGCTAGACTAAGCAATCCCTGAAGTCTTTTCCAAATCAGTCATTTTATAAACTCATTAGGCTTCTCATAATAAAAGCTAATAAATGAGTTAGAATTGTAACAAAGGAGGCAAGTCTTCCACAGTGAAAAGAACCTCACTGGAAGTCAACAGTTGCAGTCTACTCCCTAAACTGCCACTTGAAATCTCTGTGAGTACATTAATAGGACTCATGTATAAAATGAAATATGTTTCATTCTACTCAGGCTGCATAACAAAATGCCACAGACTGCACGGCTTAAATAAGAATAACTTCTGCTCACAGTTTTGTGGATTAGATGTCCCAGCTCAGAGTCTTTCGGAGTCATTTCCTGGTAAGGGCTCTCTTCCTAGCTGCCTTCCGTGTCTTCACAAGGGATGATAAAGAAATTCTATTTCCCCATGCTCCCATCCTTCTCTTTTCCCTTTTTGCATTTTAATACTTTTATTGAAAGTTATTCTCTGTCTTTTTTGGAGGGGTTATATAGGGAATTGAACTCATGACCTTGTGCTTTCCAGGCAGGCACTGTGCTGCTGAGCTACATCCCTGCCCTGAATGTCATTCCTTAATATAATTAGTTAGGTTACCTCTACCAACTCAAAATTAACATTTAATTAAATATACTAAACTTTAGCCATCATTTGGTGAAACTGAAAATTTATCCACGAAACATGATTTTAAAAAGTTAAGGATAAGATATATGGTGGGGTTTTGTTTTACTTTTTGTTTCTTTTTTTTTCTTTTTTCTTTTTTTTTGGCAGAACCGGGGATTGAACTCAGGCCCATGCGCTTGCCAGGGAAGCACTTATTCC